>JAODAG010000021.1:393863-407795 GCA_027574785.1 Orphnurgus asper | reverse complement strand
ATTTTCGTTAACTTTCCGACAATTAGCTTTTGTGTTTCCATAGTCTACAATACCCCATTGCCTTCACCCCTCCCCTTGCCCCAATCAAGGGATTAATCGAATTCAGTTAACTTGACTTTTGCGATTTTGTTTATTTTCGTAATATACCGTTCAAGCGATATCCGTTATTTGTCGCTTACGCGCTTTCCGTTTTCCCTTTAATTTTGTTCTGACAATTTGCTTTGCGTTTTCATAAAATAACCCCTGTTCCTCCACCCCTTCCCCAAATGAAGGGATCATTCAAATTCAGATTAGGCTAAGCCTGGTTCAGTGATGTTTTTATTTTCGCAATTTATCAAACGACATCCGTTATTTTTTCTTGTCGTTAACGCGCATTTCGTTTTCCCTTTGAATTTTGTTCTGACAATTTGCTTTTGCGTTTTCAAACAATAACCCCTGTTCCTCCATCCCCTTCCCCCTATCAAGGGATCATTCAAATTCAGTTAAGATATGAGTTTCTTAATTTTGTTTTATTTTGTCAATATACGTTACCGTACCATATTTACCGTTCGTGCAACATTCGTTTAAACGCCTTCAATTTCCGACAATTGATTCTTGTGTTTCCATGCAATAACCCCAGTTCATTCAGCCACTTCCCCTTCACCCCAAGTGTTTCTTCAAATACAGTTAAGATTTGAATTCTGCGATATTGTTTTATTTTCGTGGCCCTTAAATATTCTCCAGTTTGTAGTATACACGTGGCGGGAATTATTCTGGCTCGGTTCGTTTGGTAGGCCTACTGCTCTTCACGGTAACAAATGCGAACTTGCCATAAAAAGTATTGTTTGGAATAATTAGTTTCTGGAGTTATCCTCACTTTGAAATGAATGTTTACGATCTTCCAAATGCAATAACTGAGGAATCGGAAAATCTAAAAAAACACCGGCCGACCCTACCGCTGAAGCGGGTCTACGAACAAACCAATGTACAATGAAAAAGTATCCACTTTAACGTTTTAAGATACATTTTAAAGAAAAATGGACGTGGGGATACAAATTATTTTTGCCTGAAGATCTTTTCTTTGCATAGAAATAATTAAATGGTAAAATGTAGTAGCAGCTCCCTGGTAAAAGACTAGAAAAAGAACCCACTACAAGCGTATTGATACCGCAGCACTCACAGATAAGTGTAATGAATCAAGGTCATTGTTTATGACCCTTAGAGCTCTGCATCTGGCCTTGTGAGCATGAAACCAGAAGTTGGGTTAGAATTTTATTACTGCTCTTTTCTCAGAGAAAGTGCGGTATGGGGCTAGAGATTCGGCAAGGGATGATACATTCGTAATGGCTGAATAACCTATCTATCTAATCTAGCTGTCTGATACCAGCAGTCCTGTCCCTAGAAAGTCATGTTGCTTCTGCCTCAACTTTGTAAAACAACCAGACAATCCCTTTACCCAAAGTGCAGGTTAACCTAAACCAATCAGTGTTGTAGGATTGCTCAATGCATGACCATTTACAATTATCTCTATTTTTCAGGAATGAAGACCTACTTCATTGTGAGCAATAAGGAATCAACAAAGACCACCAACAACCATTCAGGCACCCCAACTAGTGTTCACAAGGTCGGGTTCTCTGTTAATTCCAAGGATAATGATTCTGAGTCAGCCAATAGTGACCAAGCCACCCTGAGAGACAGCATCACCAACCAAACCAGCAGCAAGCCATTGCTTTCAGAGGATAGCAAGCTATCATCTGAGAATAATACCCCCCAAGAGGGTTCCCTGCTTACCACATCACATCTGGCTGATAGCAGTGCTGTAAGTAGATCGGGTTTTCCCCCTAAAGGGAGGACGGTGTTTGTTCTGGGTCACATATTGTACAGCATATCAAACTAAAGCTAGTTTGGTGCATTACAAACTTAATACAACACATCAAATACTGCAAATACAAATGCATCACCCTTATATTACTGTGATCTCGCATCTGGCATAATCTAATAACACTGTAGTGGTCTTCTCGTCCTTCCTTACTTTGCCATCCTCACAGATGCAACATGGTCCAAGTGTCTTGAATTTCATTGGAATTTAAGAATCTACTAAAGTCTGGATAAAAAGAACATTTTCAAGGACATCTACTATGAAAGGCACATCACTGAGAACTTCGAGCAGCGGGATGAGTTTCCATTACAATTTTTATTATCGTCTACCACAGTTTTCTATGGTGCCCAGGAAGCCTAAGCATCCCAGGGTGCGTGGTAGACTTATTAACGGCACAAATTACTTCCTTCCCTCGCTTATAAGTTCGTCATTATTCTTCCGTTCTTATTTACTTTGTTCATAACAAGTTTTTGGCGGGCTTCATAGTTTTGGAGGGGAAAACACATACAACGAGGGGAAACAATCGTACATGTATTCTTTCGTCAGGAAAAATTCTATACCTAGATACCGGAAAAGAATTTAATCCAGAAGACCAAGCGCAACAATTAGAGAATATCCCAAACACGTCCAAGGCAAAAGACCGGCGGTTCAGGAATTTTCCACCGGCAAGACGGAGAGTCAAGTTCCGAGTACTGAATCATTGGGTGGGATTTGGAGCCAGGACAATGTCCCAGAACAGATTTGAGCCGAAAAACACCAGACTCCGCCTCGGGATTTTTCAGGCTGGCTCTGAAAGTCGAAGAAGGAATGAGGATCGATCAGGGCTCGGAGAGCCCAGGTTATGACCTAATCCGGGTGGCGAGCTGGGTCCGGAGGCCGAATTAGGAAGCCTTGGTATGGCTACTGAACCAGAGACTAGCTGCGGGAACTGGGCACCAGATAGCAGATCGAAAAGCCCTGAATAGTCGACTAGGATGCTGGGAGGAACATACCGGTCGGTACGAAGTCAATGGTAGATTTGTTCGAGAAATCTTTTCATCTGGCAATGTTTGTTCCGGATTACCGGGAAGAGCTAATGCGTGGGGGTGAAGATATCCTGGTCTGTCGGGCCAGGAACCCAGTCGCACACACAGACGATATAAGAAAGAATACCGGTAAGATGACATTCTCCTGAGATCCTTCCAGGAGGCGGAAGCAGAGGAAGTTTTCCAGTAAAATGATGCTTGGTCTGGTATCAAGATTGATTTTCGACCAATTCGCTAGAGTCATGTCAGGTCAACGAGGGAAAGGAAGTCACTGGTCTTGGATTCATTACAGTGGCCGTCAGAATAGGTAAAGAAAGGCTTCAAGAACCCCCAATCTGGAGAAGAAGAACCTTAAGGATGCAAACTTCATGAGTCGATTCTTCCCATTCGAGATTTCCCGAACGAGCCTTTGGGAGAAGACAGGGAGAAGCCTGTCACCTCTGGGATCATTGCAGATTCCAACAGCAAAAGCAATCGAAAAACAGATCCTGGGGGACATCCTACCAAGAAGAGAAAGGTAGAAGTTTCGGAAGAGGAAGCACGAGTGGTTCAACCACAGAAGGAGGTCCTCTGGACACAGAAGTTCAAATAGGGAGGAGTCTTACTGCCCCTTGGGGTGCCCACCTCACCGGAGTAACTCCATTGGTGGGGGAAGGGTGAGTTGCTGCACTTAGCGCACAATTGGAAAGTTTGGAACCCAGACACTTGGGTGATGGGGATGATCAGCAAGGGATACCGCTTGGATTTCACGGCAGATCCACCATCTCGCGACCACATGAAAGTCACCCCAATACCCAAGGATCCGATTCAAGAAATCTCAAGACTGTTGGCAAAGGAGTGATAGGACTGCTACCGCCACAAGAGGAACAAACATGATGAAAATAACTTCTTTTTCAATCAATTGAGATAATGTTATGGTTATAATGTTATGGTTCCTGCAGTAAACATGTTCAATATTGTAACCAGTTCTAAGTGTACATACAGTATTACTGTAGAGCTGAATAGAACCCTTTGTCCGCAGTCCATCTAATGTTTATTACTAATAATCTTTGTCCTTGTCAATCAGCTTGTTTCTCATTAGCTGGGCCCATGCTTCCCTCCAAAAGTGGCTATGCCCCTCCCACTTTCCCATTGAAACAAAGGAATTGCCTTTGGGTTTGGAGGTAGACTTGTTTTTGGGGGGAGAACTAGACAGACTACCACGGAGTGAAGAAGTATTATGTTGACGCTGGAAGATAGTATTAGACAGTATTAGTGTTTGACAGAGATCCGATTTGTTATACATATATTATATAAATAAATACGAATAAGGAATAACCTCTGTGAAGGAGCGGATACCAACCCAAAGTACGATCAGCCTCAGGATCTAGCCTCCCCCGAGTAACTTAAGGCGCTGTAGAGACGCTACAACTTATATAAAAGTCTGAAAAATCTGGAGAGACTGTAACCTGCTTACTACGGATTGCTATCCACCATCCGATAATACTTGTAGTGACGCCAGCCAACACCCAAGTCTGACATCACTTCACCACCTACCTCATCCTGGGAGAAGTACCACACAGTTCCCGATCCCTCTACCTCGTCGAACCAGACCGAAACCTGTTGTTATTGGGTTTGGTTTGACTGCGCACCCAACAAATGTAAGTTAAATTTCTTTTGTATACTCTGGGCCCATGAGAAGTACCGGTACCAAATTATAATTATCCTAAGTAATTAACATTAAGTCCCCTAATCATAGATTGTGATGTGTATTGCCAGTACAGTATAAATTAAGGGAACTACTCAGTTACTGAGTTCCAACATTGAAGTTACGGCAGAACTAGTAGAATATATTCTTGGGTACAACAATTATTCGATTAGATATACCGCCAGTGTATTCATTCTTAGTATTATTATTATCACACTTACAGATTGACGTTCCCGATTGACGTTCCTCTGTCTTCTCGTTTACTCCTGTCTTCATGTTTTCCGTATCCTTGCCGTGTGGTTGAATGTCCAGCTGTCATCATACAGGCTGAACATTGTGTGACCAGAGCCATTCTACAGGTTCTGTACGAGACTGAACAAGAGCCAGGGTTACCTTACACTAATACAGTTCAGCATTCTTCCTCACACCAAAAATGGTAGGCTCATGGAGGCCAATTCTGAATCTGAAACCTCTGAACAAGGCCTATATCAGACCAAAGCACTTTAGGATGGAGACCCTAGCCATAGTCCTCCCCTTCCTGAAGGAAGGAACGTGGACAACATCTGTGAACTTGAAGGCTGCCTACCTCCACATAACAATCCACCCAGAGCAGGTGCCTAACCTTCCAGTAAAGGAATCAAGACTTCTGCTTCATCTCACTCCCATTCTGCCTCTCGACAGCCCCGAGGGTCATTACCAGGGTGACAAGACCTCCTAGGCCTGATGGAATTCCTAGGCCTGTGCAGACTCAGGATGCGAGTCTTCCAGTTCCACCTCTAGCGCTGGTTCGGGCATTCGGAAGATCCAATGACAGTGTCGGTCCCGTTAGAAGATTCCCTTAGTCAGGGTCTACAATGGTGGACAAATCGACACAATGCAGGAAGGAAGTTCCAGGACCACCGCCATCAGACGGTGCTAACAACAAATGCGTCACTGAAAGGCTGGGGAGCAACAGAAGAGATGTTCTTACACATAAATGTACTAGCGACAGAGGCGGTTCAAAGAGCAATCCGAGATTGAGCACACAAGCTCAAAGACCATCGTGTATCAGTTCTGTCAGACAATTATGCAACAATAGCCTATATCAACAAGCATGGAGGCACGAGGAAGTGAATGCTTGACAACCAACATTCGAGACATTCCAGAGCCTGGAGGATGCCCTCCTCCCATTCAACTGGGCAGGGCTGGAGATGTATGCCTTTCTGCCTCTAGCACCATACTGGCCCAATAAAGGATGGTTCCTTCTACTTCTAGAAATGCTGATAGACCTCCCCTTCAAGTTTCTGAAGCAGAAGCTACTTCTGAGCCAGACGAATGGCAAGATTTTGCACCAGAATCTAGAGGAGTTCCATCTCTGTGCCTGGACTTTGTCAGGAAACATCTACAGGCCACCGAAAACTGGAAGTTGCAGCGAGCTCAAGAACAAAGTCCACAATCAAATGTACAATTCAAGAAAGGGGAAAAGTCTTCCTCTGGGCAAGGAATAGCTCTATCAATCCCCTGGATGGGGCCAGTAAAGGAAATATCATCCCTTCTTATTGGTGCCACCTTTGGAGGAAGAGCACAAGTGTCCACCACTAGGGTCTACTGATTTACGACGGAATTTCTCTCAAATAATCCTATATGTAGTCAAGTCTAAAAAGAATTGTTTATTATCAGACCTCCAGTAAGATGCCTAGCATCTTCCTGGTCTATTCATGGGATCCTGGAGGCAAGTGCTCTTTACGAACCCATTCATGACACAACCCTAGAACTGCTAAGCTGTAAGTCTCTATTCCTTATAGCTACAGCCTCCGCAAGAAGAGGATGTCTGCAAGCACTTACGGTTTTGATCGAGGAGTGGTCAGGTTACTCCCAGATCCGTAGTTCCTGGTGAAGACACAATCGGTTTCTTTCGCCCCAGACAGAAGAGTTTCCCCCTGGACAGAGCGTCATCTATTCAAGAAGAAAAAGGGCACTGAAGTGGTATCTCGAGAGGACGAAGACGTTGAGGAAGACTGAACACTTGTTCATCATCTGCTGCCGTTCTTTTCACTGCAGCGTCTAAGGAGACCATCTCTTGGTGGATTCGGAATCTCATCGTTCCTTTGACGAAGGAGGGAGAAGTGACCAGAGCCCACCCATGATATCACAAACTATGGCTCACAAGAATATCTACTTGAATGGAAGTCATGGAAGCAGCAGCCTGGAAGACTCCTTCTTTCGATCGTCTCCTGCTACTTAATGGATACCTCATCTTCAGAAGGGACCTTTTGCTATAGCGGTCCTTTCAGTTCCGGGAATTAGAGTTCCGGTCCCTCCACCATGTTAACAGTGCTAATCGGTATGCAAATGTATATGAGGTAAGGGAGTACGTGTTGTAAATTAAACCAAAACTTACCTGGTTTGGATGTTTACTAACTACATACTTACCTCATATACCTCCCACCTACCTTCCCCACTCGATCCGGATCTTAGACTAAGGAGAGAAGTCCTGTTGTCATTCTGCACTCCACTCACTTTCTAACAAATAATGCTCAAAGACAAGAGAGACAGAACCATAACAGCCCAGACAAATGATTAGAAGCCCAATTTAAGGTGAGACCTATGTTCATACATCCCTTCATAAACTTTGCATTCACTAACAAACAAAGGGAAGAGAATTGTTATTCTTCTTGCATCTCACAACTTGTTATATGAAGTAGCCTTGCCACATCTCACCTTGCTAATTGTTGCTTCTCGGCACACGTTATGAATTCCGGATTGGAAAAATAAGGGCAAGGAGACCACTACGGTGTTATTATATTATGCCAGATGCTGCATATCACAGTAATGTAAGGGTGATGCATGTATATGAGGGAAGTACATAGCTAGTAAATATCCAAACCAGATAAGTTTGGTTTATTTCGGGCATACCTGCAATACTACAACGTGATATGGTATTTGCTGGCATACCTGTAATGCTATAATGTGACATGGTATTGAGGGCACATGATGCATTGCTATAACATGACAAGGTATTCCAGGAATATACCTGCAATGCTATAACATGACGTTGTATTGCGGGCATATTCCTGCAATGCTATAACATGACGTTGTATTGTGGGCATATACCTGCAATGTTATAACATCACTTGGTATTGCAGGCATATAGACCTGCAATGCCATAATGTGACATGGTATTGCAGACATACCTACAATGCTATAACGTGACATGGTATTGTGAGCATAGGGCAAAAGCACAATACAAGAGAGCTAGCTAGAGAATTAGATAATATTCCAGGTATTTTTGTTTGTATGTTGTTTATATTTTGCACTAAAGGAATGTAAATGAAGAAAAACAAGAGAACCAAGTAGATAAATAACATACACAACTGAAACATGTTTATTGTGTTAGGGGTGGAGATGGTTATAATCTTAGTTCATTTAATTTTCCCCAAAACACAAAATTGATTAAACAGGATAGTATGCTTCCTCTACATTTGTGTAGCTATTATGACCATTTGTCTTTGCCTGTACTAAAAACGTTTTCCATCAGTGATATCCGATTGCACCACTTTATCAAATTGAATGTTATACACAGGTATGTGAGGATGCACTGTCTTTTGTGCAACGGACCCACAACAAAAGGAAGAGGTGCTGCGTAGTTTAGTGTAGCATTATATGGACCACTTCACTGATGCACCAATTTGACAATCCTCAAATGGAGAAACTGGACGGTGGACTTAATTAGACTGGCTTTTTATGGCATACATATTGGTACAACATACTGTATGGTGTACAATATTTATATATATTCATAAATAATGCAACCCTGCATCATCCATTTCTTGGTACTTAATGACTCAACCAAAATCACACTTTTCTGGTGTTCAAGTTACATCGGTAGACGATAGCCATCCTGTCACCGAACTGAGTTTTAGCAAACAATTGATGCACGCAAATAATCAACATGGTAACAGTATTTAGCCATTTTACCTTTTACATATATTTGAAGTGTGTCTTTCGTTTGTGATTACAGGAGGAATCCAGTAAACGTCCAGAGAATGGTGGCGTCAGCAGCTTACGAGGTAGCATAGATTCGGAAAAAGATGATCCAACTGATACGTCAACGATGACCAGCCCGGTAGCCCTGGCTGACACGTTCTTCTGGAAGGAAAGTAAACCAGAGACAGATCGTCAGTTTGTAGATTGCATCTTAGACGAAGGCAGACGTGACTACTTTCAGAAACCCCCTGTCAATAACTTCACCCTGGCATTCCTAAATACTGACATCGAGAACAGCTACAGGGAGCAGTTCACCCCAGAATGGCTGCAGGGAAGTAACTGGAAGGAAGGCTGCGACCGCAGGAACAGAAGACACTCTTCGGACACAATATCAACGTCACGTTACAACACAGTATTTGACGTAGCCATAGCCTGGTCTGTATACATTATGATAGCCTTAGGGTGTTTTTTAGTTTTCAGAGATTCCATAGTGTGGTATGTAATCTTTCCGATCGCTTTCCTGGTGGAGTTTTACATCTTGGTCGCAGTCTCAAGGGAGGCCTTCTGTCGCAAGTTAACCCTCCCCCTCACTGAGGCGGTGGCCGGGTTTTTCCACATTTGGGGTATGCGTCATATCCTAGGTTTATTCTTAATTTGTTTGCCTGTGATTGCTGTGTATTCAAACTATAATTGTAACAATGAAGATACTAAGCACTTCTATTGCTTTATTCTTGTTGTAGCACTCCTTCACTTCTGTAATTTTGTTCAGCTCAGTTCGTGGTTGAAGACTATCGTAGCAGTAGTGAGTGCAGCTGTTTTCTTAGTAGTTTTGTATATAAATCCATGTAGGCAAGTGGGTGGACAAGAAAATATCACTACTTTATTTGCTAATAGCACTACTTCAGTTGCTCCATCAGTTTATATGAAGGACAGATTAGTCACCCACGAGGTGGTTCTAGATATCGCACTCCTACTGCTTCTCATTCTGCTCTTAAATCGCGAGTTTGAGATCAATTTCCGACTAAACTTTTATGGGGGCGTCGAGGCAGCCAATGACAGGGAAAAGATGCAATGTGAAAAGGAGGAGGCAGAAGACCTGGTACATCACATCATCCCGCACTTTGTCACCAAGCAACTGCGGACCACCCAAGAGTTCTCACAGAACCATCAGAATGTCGCAGTTATTTTCTGCAGTATCGTCAACTTCAACGACTTTTATGAAGAAGCTTATCAGGGCGGCAAGGAATGTATTCGTGTGCTTCATGAGTTGATCAGCGACTTTGACAACCTGCTTGTGGACACTCGCTTCGGGGAGGTTGAGAAGATCAAGACGATTGGTTCGACTTACATGGCAGCGTGTGGACTTCACCCTCCCTCCAAGGAGACCCTCACACCTGAGAACCAACAACTTAAAAAACTGATGGAGTTTTCGCTAGAAATGATGGGCAAGATAAACCAGTTTAATGATGATGTCCTTAGCATGACTAAAGGTGCATTTAATTTTATCCTACGTATCGGGTACAATCATGGACAACTTACCTCAGGGGTCATAGGTACCACAAAACTACTTTACGACATCTGGGGAGACACAGTAAATGTAGCCAGTCGAATGGACTCGACGGGTGTACCGGGACGTATCCAGGTAACTGAACATTCAATGGTGGCTTTGGAACCTTACTATGAGTTTGAGTATAGAGGACCAGTGGAGGTAAGAGGGAAAGGGATGATGACAACCTACTTGGTGGTGAAGAGGAAGGAAAATCCAACATTATAATAAACTTTAAGCTGTGTGCAGCAGTTTTTTGGTGTATCCCATGGTGGAACTTTCATGGTGGCCCTGGATGTAGCCGAGAAGTTTGGTAAAGAAATGGCAGCCATCTGGTTGGTGGTAGACGAGAAGAGCAATTGGTTGAATGGAGGGGAGATTAGTGTAGTAAAGCTGTTTGTGCTCTCTGTGTGTCTCTGTGTGAGACTATATCATCCCCCCCCCATGGTACCAAAAACAGGAAAGATATGTAAAAATGTGAGAAAACAGACGTTTACAGGAGAGTTTCAGGTGGGGAGAATATCCTGTGATCAGAAAGTTGTCCCTTGTTGCCATAAATCCAGGGCCAACTGAAATGTATGAAAGCCATACAATTAGGTGTATCTACACTTTGACCTATAAGCATCCACATTGAGACAGTCTTGATGTTTCCACATGTCTTTAAGCGATAGGAAATAACCTGTCGTTTATTCAAGTAGTACCAGAGGATATAGTAAAGAATTATACATCAAGTAAAACATAACCAGGCCAGTTATAAGATAAATTAAGAGGCTGTGAACTGATGCTTGTTTCTCATATATTGGCCATTTGTTCTGTTTTATGGGGTGCCAGTTTGAAAGAGCTTAACATAATACCAAGCTTGAAGTTAGCTTCCTCTGGCCATGCATCCCATTTATAAAAATTAGTTCAGAGGATAAGATTCCATTTCTTCAAATGATATTTACTGCAATGTATGTGCAATTTGTTGCCTTCCGACCTTGCCCTTGGCAAAAATACAGAAGTCGCTCACTCGGACCTCGTCACTGGCGCTGCTACCTGGAATTTTTAGCACCTATGGATGACATGTGTAGCCAGGATATCTGAAATAGGCAGCCCGATCGTAAAGTGGGATCCCACGCTGGTGTGCACACCATGGGTTCAAGTGTTAAGTTTCAAATTTAGCCCTATAGTTGGATTCTTGTTGAGAATGTTTCATGTAGCAAAATGAGGATTTGGTATATAGACTTATTACAAATGATTTAACATTTACTATTTGATGTGGAACCTAAAATGAAAGGATGACGAATCTGACTTTTCAATTTAATCTTTTCATCACCCGATTATCTTTACAATTTTGTAGGTCATAGTTCAGATCTTTAGTCCAGGATACAGAAATATTCCATATTTACAATGGGACAAGATTCCACAATTCTTTTGACCATGAAGTTTAGCAATTTATGTTTGCTTAATATGAAGTGGTTGATATTGCATTGGTCTCCCTTTGGAGAGGGGGTGGGGGATCGGCCACAAAGGTCTGCTTTAGCATTTGGTGAGAGTTTGACTTTTCACAGCTATGGGCATATAAGAGGATGTGATATCTTATTAGTTTTAGGAACAGCTTTGTTAATTTCCTGTCTGGAAGTGATTTGGCAATGAATGGTTTGCTTTGAGAACAGTTCAATGCATTAAATCATGGACTTCTATTGGAGACATCACTTGTAAGGCCATGTTTATTGTACCAGATATACCAACTTTTGCTCATTAAAAACCATTCAATATTTGGAAAGAAAAGTGAGATACTTCTGGACCCATGATCAACCTTTGCGCAAGTCGTTGAACTTAGAACGAACCTGTTAAATTTGAAGAAATCTACATGATGTGACATTTGTGCTGAAAACTGTGAGCTTTCATATTTCATACTGGATTAACAGAGATGATGATCCCATTGCCATAACAGTTGATAGGGTAACTACATTTTCAGTACTTCTATAACACCCCACCTTTGTTTTGGTGGGGTAGAAATGTGTTTAGCAAACATTACAGCATGTAGGTTTATTTTAGCCATCCAATTCATTCCATGGCTGCTGAGGTCGCCAGTCTCTCTCTTGAGGTACTCTTCTCCTTTGGTAATGGTATACCACACAAATGTGTTGCCAGCTGATCCTGCATCACTTGGGGTGGAATTTTCACACTCAGAATTCCATCTTGATGAGAAATGTGCTAGGAAGGTTGAATGTTGCTAAGATTGCAATATTTATGCAATGGAGTGACATTTTCATTGGATTTTTTGTATGCACTAATTTTTATTAGATCAATTACTGTACAACATATACTCCCATCTAATGTTAAAATGTGGCCCAGTGGTGTTTTATTAGTCATTACATTTTCTCTCAAATTCTTAAGTTTGGTAGTGTTTTTTTATAAAACCAATATTAGCATGTTAGGTGTATCTATTGTTAGTGGATATATTGTAATGTATACTCAAAATGTCAATGAGTCAGTGTGAAAATAGTGACATGTAAACAAATGGTCACAATTACAATATTAATTTCAGAAGCTTATTAACTTGAGCTACAGTAATTTGGACAAACTACTGTTTGTTTCTGTGTTATGACATCACCTGACTGTTCTTTTGGGGTTTATTATGTAACTGACAGTGAAATTGAGCACAACTATTTTCTTTGGCTGGCAATGGAGTATTTTTGCAAGCTATTTAACCTATGCAGATTTGGTCCAGTCATGGTCTTTTGTCCAACTTAATATTAATTATAAATTATGTTTAATTATTCTTTATATAATGTTAGCATTTTAAAGGAATCGATAATAATTGTTTGATTTACACACACCTCTTTAACTTTCAACCTTTCACTGTTGCATGTTACATCTGTGCCAAATGTTTATCCCCCCAGCACTGTCGTACTCTGTTGAAACTGAATATTGTTTCGTCACTTGCCTGTCGAAATATTTGTCATGTTGAATCTTTGTTCTATTTAGACCATGTTATTTTCATAAGCTTCAAAAATCTGAACTAACAGTATGAACTAATATATATAGTAGAATAATCTAATCTTGTTTGGCACATTAAGGGAATATATTTGATTATACAAGCACTGGTGTAGTAATTTGTATGTTAAATAGGCCAGTTTCTGGTCATCCAACAATGTTCTTGTTACCAATATTATGCAGTCTCTCTCTCTGGTTCTTTCTAGTCAGATACTTTAAGCCCTTTCAACTGTTGTCTTTATTCTATTTTAAGAGGTTGTGTAATGTCTTGAATATATGAATGTTACATATGAGAAATTTTGCTTTTCAGTTTTTGATTCTCTGTGCAGGAAAATTCTCATTAAAGAGATTTGCCTTTTAGTAACGATGTCTGTTCTGGTGGTAATGTCATACTGGATTTCATTGAAAGCTGCTTTGTCGGTAAGATGATTGCTGTGGGGCATTGGAACTACTGCAGCTTTTTCAGTAAAATGATTTCTGTGGGTACATGGGAGATATTGAGTAGGCAATGCTATAAGAATCTGTCCACTGGCCAATTACAAACTGACAGTTTGAATTAGCAAGAATGTCTCATGAAGTGACTAACTTCATTCATCACATGACACCAGGGGAGGGGGAATGAAGCTCCATTTTTCTCTAACAAATCACATTACTTACATTGGCCTTCTGTGAAAAAGGTCCTGGATCCACAACTGGTGTTCCTATCCTAGATGACCAACATGATCCTAGTTTTGGCATATTATACCATACCATATGTCACTTCAAACCTCAGTTGCATTGATGTAGTGCTTTGCTGTGCCACTGTGCTTGGAGCTGCAGGTTGTCCTTCCAATTGAGCATTTTCATGACAGCAATGATCTCCAATACC
>JAODAG010000021.1:381973-393763 GCA_027574785.1 Orphnurgus asper | reverse complement strand
GTACCGGTATATACTGTAGGTAACGGTCAGCTCGATGCTGTTTTGATTTAGGTCAGGTTAACATATAATATCAAACCGAATTATTATTATTTTGGTATAGGTCATTCTCCTGGAGGTAGCTGTAGTATGCGAGGCTCCTTAATACATTCACCTAGTTGGTAATGTTAAGTTGTAGCTGATTTGGTTTGCAGTATGTATAGCCCTATGATCGTATGTTTGACGATATATATATATATATATATAGTTTATCGAATAATTTACGTTATTATGCAAGATACCGACTGTTATCTTATCTCAAGTAAAACCAGTTTTGGAAGGAACCTTCCTGCAACCCATCTAAATCCAATGCCCCAATGTCCCATTTTATGATTACTGAATTTGTCCGACGTTTTGCCTAAATATACTCTGCTGGTACCATGTGTATTAGCTACACCAATAGAAGGGAGCTAACTGACTTTGTTTGTCCAAAGGTTGCAAACCTCAAATTTCAACCAGACGATCCAAGCCATACTTCTTCCAGTCTGTCCTCAAAACATGTACCTGTCAGCATCTTAGGCAGCTTTTCTATCACCGTCATCCTACAGAGTTGATCATAGGCCTACGTTGTGATAACCTAACAGCTTAGGCCTAGTTTCCACGCCGTTCGTCGTCGCTTCTCACAGACAATCAGGCATAGGCTAGGCTAACATTTCCGGGGTATAGTACGGTTAAACGAGTACACTGGAAATGAAGACCGAATAATCGTATAGCTTCGATAAGAGGAGAAACAACAAAGTATGAATTTTCAAAGTGTTTTCTCCATGTGATGCAGAAAGTAGACGGTACTCTTCGCGAGTGAGAAACGGTCTACGGACGTATCATTCTCGGTAAGCCATGCATTTGCATATCACATGGATACCAACAACGCCCATAATGAGAAATTCCAGGTCAGGAATAGCTTTGAAAGTAAAGTGTGGTTGTGATAAGAACCAGTAGCCGAAGGCATTTTGCCGCATATTCTGTTGCATCTGTCATATGGTAGCGACTAATGCAGTATTTACACACATCGGTAACGTATACATGGTGAACTTTAAGTGCCGTTTTGATACGTACTTTTAACTTAATTAAATATCATTAGTGTACTTCCTCCAATAAAGGAGCATCTTCAAAACTATAGGCCTATTCTATCCTTCGTCGTTGCTATCGACTCCCTAAGATCAAACACCAACGTCTTCCGTTTACCTTATAACCCCATTTCTCTTTGCTAACTTTTTGTCCTCGCAAAAGTTCTGTCCGTAGATAAATGACTTTTCCTAAATAAGTTAGGATTTAGATGCAAACGAAAATAGGTTAAGTTGAAATACGTTCGGCCTGGAGGTCCATTACTTCTATAAACCGTTATTGGAAAACTAGCCATCGTAAACTAGGGAGTCGATTTTTTTGCAATCTCTATACCAAGGGGAAAAAGTGCAACGAACTGGCACACCAATCGATTTTTCTCCCGACCTCCAAAGTGGAGTGATTTCCCTTCGTTCCCCCAAGGAGGGTATTTTCGATTCGCTTGTGTCTCAACTTCCGCAAACCTGTATATAATAAATGTGGAACCTTTGCCTGCAGCACAAATTGAATGAGTTCATAAATTGCTCTTTTCATTTATATATATACATCATCAGAGAAGAAAGTGTTGAATGTTTAGAAACAGAAATTTCTCTTTGCCTGCTAGTGCAGCGAGGCCAAAAAAAAAAAATACGAAACTCTGACACATTCCAGACGACAATTTCCGTAAGATTTATTCGCTCGAAAGCAGGTTAAGCGAAACGAAAAGGTTTGTGGGAGAACTTTCATAACCAAACACCTTTCTCATACAATTAGCCTGAGCGAAGGAAATTCTGTTTAAAATCATAACAAAACTCAGAACAACACCAACAAATATGCAGTCAAAGGGATCAATGTAAAATCGATGTGAAATCTAGCAGAAAGGCATTTTAATTATTACTTGAGAAGGATTTATACAATCAGGTTTTCTAAAACGAAGGTTTGCCTAGATTGATGCTCAATACTTGCAATTTAACGCCAACACACACTATTCTATTTGAAAGAATTCAATGGTAAGGTAAACTTGTGTATATTTATAGTCATCATCGACAGATGTCTTAGTCAAAACGTTAAACATGGTGAATAAATAAACTGGGATCCAAAAGACAACGACAGCATATGCCTCGCGACCCTCGCCCCAAACTGATCCACATACCAGTCCCAATCCAATTTCGATCGGACATTAAATACCTGGACATGAGATATTAGGCGAGTGTAGTGCCACGTAATTATGTAGCCCATTAATATGTTGAATGCTTAGCCCGAAGTCAGAAGCTGTGTGAATAGTCAGTCAGAACCTGATCTTCCAAACCAAACGACAGGCAGCAACGTGCCTCGCTACCCAATAACAAAACCAACAACCTGGGCTCTAAACCAAACTACAGCAGCATATGCCACGGCATCCGTGCAGAAAAGGTTCATTGCATATGAAAGCACTGTAATATTGTGTAATATTGGATATATATACCCGTATGTTATAACACTCTAACATATGTTGCAAATTAGTGCTTACGGATGCCACCATGCTTCAATAGTTTGATTGCTTGCTATTTCCTCAAACGACTGAACAATTGACTGAACAATTGCGGTTCATTAGAATTGTCAGTTTCAACACATCCCCTACTATAGCTCCCATATTTCTGTTTTAACACAAGTGGCTTCCAATAGCCACTCGAATTTAACATGTGTTGGAGTGTTATAACACAGAGGCATATATATGATCCACTCCCCACCACCAATCTTATTTCGATGCGTACTACGACTTAGAATGTACATTGTTTCTTTATCGATGACCTCGTTGTGGCTTACTAACGTGTGCACTTACACCGACGGTATCTGTTCTGTTAATTGCTAATTCGTCAGGTGGATGATACTACGCGATATATATACTTCATACGGTATATATATGAATCAGCATGGACGTGTGCTCCTATAGTAAAGGTCAAGTTTTCCCCCCTAATAAGCATGTTAAATGGCGAATGTCTGTACGATCGAGAGCTTCCCTTCATTTACGCTTGGCTTCATTCCTATATGTGTCATTTAGCTATCCAGTCGCAGGGATAGATATGCGATATGCATCATATTCATGTGGAGAGTATTTATACGTCTACTGTCTACTGGTTATAACGGCAGCAGCTAAACTTAACAACAATACTTATGCAACGTACGGAAGGTCTGTTATACTTGTACTGGTGTTTGCGTGAGTAGACGCAACATCCATTAATAACGTTTAATCAGTAGCACCCCAGACGTTACCAAAATGTTATTTAATATGTACGGTACATCATGCAGACATAAGCGGTCTATACTTAAGACCTAAGCCCTATACTCCGTTTTTTCTCTCGCTATAGTAGACGTAATGAGCTACATATTACGTGCAATCGTAGAATGACATCCATGTCTTAGCAGTCCGACCGACATAGGATTGGGGCTGAGGAGCTAGTTGGCATTCGACTTCCGTTTGTTGTAGAGTTCGAGTTCGTTCTTAGGAGACGTACGTATTGTTCGGTATGTACAACGTTATATATAGATAAAACAAACAAAAAACATTGTAAAGTGTGCTGCCTTATTGAGAATTTACTATTATTTGTGTTATTTATAGTAATTTTTGCCATTCATTTGGTATGTACAACGAGTTAATATAGTCCATGATCAACAATGTATCTTCTTATAGAAATCCCAACGACGACGATTACATAACCAACATTAACCCATTTTAGACATTGTTTCAAACGCTGCGCAACAAGACAGAGTAAAGAAAAACGGCAACGATTCTCTGCTGCTGGTTTAAACATCGTAGACATGGACTGAATTACATTTCACGGTCAGTATAGCAGCTAATGAGTTTTACAGTTCCGCTTTAGCCATAACTTCGCACACACACACACACACACAAATATGGTTCAAGATTTTCCTTCGTGGGACTTCACACACAGACACACACACACAAAAAAATATGGTTAAAGAATTTCTTTCGTGGGCACAAAAATCGAGAGACGTTGACACCACATCTGCATAAAAGCCGAATTGATTTCGAGGTGGCAAACTTCAATAAACTTATTAAACTTTTGATATTGATCGCTGCAAATGTGATAATTTTTTTTTAGGAGAAAATAACCAGTGACCTTTCACGCAGGCGTTAAATTTAATCTTTCAAAATCCCGTCTTCATTTTTGTTAGACCTACGGTGTTCGTAAGGTTGTAGTTTAAGATCAAATTTCATACCCGGAAGTCATTTTGTTTTGTTCCCCATTTGTCTTTTTTTAAGCGATCATTCAATTTCAAGTTCAACATTTGTACTTTTCGTGAGTTCGAGGCAGAGTTATCATGACTGGTTTATGGCGAGGAAGGGGATAGAGTCAGGAGCCTAGTGGGTGTGGTGTATTTCTAACAAGTCATAAATTGCTCGTGTTACTGTGTTTTTGGTTTCTTTTTATTCATTTGGTTACTTTCCCCCATTCCCTTCCCTTTGGAAGTACAAATTTGGACTCAAGCTCAAGTTTTTAGTTTGTAAGTTTAACTTAGTTTAATTATTTTCCTCTTTGCACAAGTATATCGGTCAAATCATTTCAGTACGAATTTGTTTCGGTACTTACTGTGACGATCAGATGTGCAATATGTATAATATGCGTTGTGCCATTGCAGTCTATCACTTGACACTTAAAAAGCCCCCCCTTTACATTGACTGCAAAATGGCGAAGGGTATACCGGACGATCACAGCTTGCGACCAAATATTTCAAATAACTGTGGTAGGCGCACACCTGCGCGAAAACCTCGAAATGTGGTTCGCTGGTAACAGTTGCTGTAAAAAAAAAAACTGCCGCTCGAGGTCCTTAAAGTAATTCGCGCCGTTAACTTGACACTCGTTGTAATTATAGGCAGGGTAATGTTTTCCTCATGTTTATTCATCATCTGTAATCACTTCCATCGACTTTAATTTAAAATTGTTCTTACGAGAGTGATGAGCGATAGACAACACCTTTAAAGGTAATTCAGTAATCTGTTTTTTTGTTGTTGTTGTTGACAAGATTGTCGAAGGACCTTTCTTCAAGTACTAGGATGATCGTAAGCAAAGATTGGTTACTGATTGCAGCCTTGACGTATATTTTATAATTGGAAAAGTCAACGGGCTTGAAAGGCTTCGGCTTGCTTTAGAAATAAACGTCGACGAATCCCGTCATTAGACATATACAAAATTGAAAAAGAATAATCTTCATTATGTAAGCAACATGTCATTTGAAATTATGTACAATTTTTATATAACTTAGAGCCTGAAATATGATTGCAAATTTAAATGCAAATTAAATTAATCGGTCTATGGATTTTATGAAGAGGTTTGCTTTTGTACTATCTGATATATATAAATATATATCAACGTTGACGGAGGTCTGTAACAAAAAAAACAAAAATCAAGGGCAATGAATCAAAACACGAAATGGTTGTGTTCTTCAAAAAAATTGAAATCTCAGTGGAGAAAGCCATGACTTGGATAAGGACGTCCTCAGACGATTCGCAATGGCGTTGGCTTAACGTTCGACTTAACGTTTGTCGATGAGAGTTGATAATTTCCCCGGTGTCATTGGGCCTTTTCGTTGTTTACTCTAGTGATTTCGTGTGTGTTCTTTAAACAGCCCGTGGGTACCTCGGGAGGATAAAATCCCGTAATTAGCTTTCACTAACTGTTGGAAAATCACTTCGAGTTTGCCCGTAAGAAAAGATTTCGTGCTAAACTTACACGTGTACGTCGTTTGCAGACTTGATGGTACTTAATAAGATAGCACAAATTGCAGACTTTATGAGACACTGATTTACAATAACTAGTTTAAAGACAATCATTTTCCCTCTGAATAAATGATAAACTCAATGTCTACCTGTTATTAAGTTTTGCCTAACCCCAGGAGTGATTCGAAATGGTTATTGATACGATTTATGTATCGTTCTACTAAATACGTACGTTAGAGGTCAATGGCACGAGCCCAAACCTTCTAATACAAAAATGAAACGACCGATTTTATATCTGTTTTCGTCCGTAAATTCCTTGTTTGCAACCATGGTAACCAGAGCGTAACCTCTGGTAACTTGTTATCATCACTGAGCAGGCTGGTACCAGGATTTACCATGGACCATATACCATGTGATGTTGCTATGAGCTACCTGTGCATGTCCAAGGTGATGGACCATATACAATATGGTGTTGCTCGAAGATAAATGTCCACGGTGATGGACCATATACCATGTGATGTTGCTACGAGTTACAAGTCCAATGTGATGGACCCTATACAATATGGTGTTGCTAGAATTTAAAGGTCCAAGGTACCATATAGGACGTGATGTTGTTATGAGCGACCGGTACATTTCCAAAGTGATGGACGCTATACAATATTTTGTTGCTAGAAATTAAATGTCCAATGTGATGGACAATCTACCATGTGATGTTCCTACGAGTTACAAGTCCAAGTCGATGGATCCTATACAGCATTTTGTTACTAGGAGTTACATGTCCAAGATGAAGAATCCTATACCATGTCTGGTTCTGTTTTCGAGTTCATGTATATACATAATTTACGGAATTTAAGAACCTCCGAATATGGATTAAATATCCCTGTCCGATATTCCAAGTCTTTTAACTATTGGAACTTTGAAACTCTTGGAATATTTTTTTCAAGACGAAATTAAACCAACGATCTTTCCAGCCTCTCTTTCACACTCTCGTCTATCTTATTTACCCCTGGCACCTGAGAGTCTCAATCCGGAATACGCGAATGTCTACTTGCATCGAGATTTGCTTCATTTGGGGATGAAATATGTAGTTTTGACATTTATGTTCAATCTCGTGGAATGAATTTTAAATTGCTGTTGTAACGATTCATCCAAATGAGACGGATCAACGTCAACCAGGCGGAACTCGTCGTATAACGGAGGTTTTTTATCCTTCTCTTCTTTCAAGCTATCGGGCAACTATTATTGTAGAATCATCAGATTTACGACAACTTCAAACTAGTAAAGTTAGATAACCACATCGCATTGTTCTTTCAAGTTGATTCAATCGATAATATTAATAAATCAAACGGTCGTGAATGGTCTCTGTGATTCGGTGCTTAGTTATTTTTTCTTCTTTCTTCTACCCTTTGCCTAACTTGACCTCTCTTGGTAAATATAATTTCTCTGTTTGGGGGGGGGGGGCCCGAGGATCGAGTTGACCATCTCTACCTGACAGTTAAAATGAGCGTGTTAATCATTTGTTTACTCGAGGGACGGCTCGAAGCGAAAATTAAGAAAGCAATTCCTGGCCGAATAAACAATCTCGGCTCCATCTATTTGGATTGCATTGCTCTGACTTTCGTAAAATGGTATCGGAGGAATGTCGGGAATCGTTATAGCGTGCCCTCTGATTGTATATCGCCGTCACGGAGAAAGCCATCGGATTACGCCGTCTTCTCGTCTGACGTAGATGTTGTTGGGATAAGGTTTTTGAGGTTTTGTTATGATAAAGGTGGGTCAAGTTAAAGGTGGTGATAGTTTAAAGAGACTTTCCGACTTAAGAGCTATTTAACAGACAATTGATGAACACGACGCCTGCGTTTAATTCCGTTGATGTTGTGAGTTATACATCGTCAAGACGAAAGAAAACCACGACCACAATTATTGACTGCTTTGTGGTAAACCTATCGTCTGTAGCGTTCGCTTAGTTACGTACCGTACACGTACGAGTAGGTGAATTTTAACGAAAATTGCCCGTTTTAATTAACCCATAAATGCGAAATCTGTAACCACTAAAATCCGGTGCATGCGTCCCCAAACATCAGTTAAACGGAGAACTGTCTGGTCATATCATAGGCAATATATATGTAAGTAGAAAGTTGACAAATTTGGTCCCCACAATGGAGAGGGGGAACCATTGTCTGCAGTAATACCGCTTTGGTCTGACTTACATGCAAAAGTGGACTGGAATATGCTCTTTACCATTCATTCAGGCTACCGAGAAAATATTCTTTTTTTACAAGGTCACGATTATAAAGTGCATGGTATGACACAACAAATACGTTTAGTACACCCTCCTCTAAGCTAACCTTGTCATGAAACAGTCAGTGATGCCATACTATGACGTATATACAATAATAAAACTGATTATAAAACTGAAATTTGTATAAGCAACACGAAGTAATTCTAACATTAACCGTTCAGTTTACTTACCGTACCGCATTAAAGGACAAAACAGCAGTGTGTTATCACTCATGTGATTTCAGGTGCGTTCTGTTAATTAAACAACCCATGGGTACCTCTAATATTTATTCACTCGTCGGTCTCGGGCTACATTTACCAGTTTATTCACTCGTCGGTCTCAGGCTACATTTACCAGTTTATTCACTCGTCGGTCTCAGGCTTACATTTACCAGTTTATTCACCTGTTGATCTCAGGCTACATATTCCAGTTTATTCGCTCGTCGAACTTAGCACGCACATCCTGCTATGGGCTCGGACCTCACTTCCAATGTAGTTGGCGGAGCCATGGAGCCATCCAACAATCAAACTCGTGGTATTCTCTTCTGTACCTCTTCTGTGGTCTCAAAGTTCAAGAAGGGAGGGAACCCCCTTCCCTGTTACTCCTGCTCAAATAACATTTCGTATGTGGTAGGTGAAACAACTTGTTCTCTCCCACCAAAGATAATAACATTCACTTCTGGGGCGCGTTCCTTTTAATTTCCACCGGAAGCAAACTGCCCAAAATCTGCTGATGAAACGCACTATTTCGTATGCCGTGATGGACGCTCTCGCTGGTCAAGTCAACAAAGTCGGCACGCCATTTCTCCCCCCAACTATTCCTCAGAGGATATAATTTAACCTTAAGTCCATGACTGCCGTGAGGGTGACGTCGAGCATGTATATCACTCAACCATGACTACATTGAGTTCGAACATCTCGGCGGACGATGACCCTTACGAATGTCATCTTGAGTACCCTTCGCGGGAAGGACCTCCCCCCTCCTCCCCGCGGGCAAGTCACGACGGTGATCGGCTACCATATTGTTTTATTTCTTGAGAAGTGGGAATATAGCAAAAGTAACAGCTACAGCGTAACTCGAGGAGGAGCCTTATAAGAGCGATATGCGCGCAAGAGGTATCAAAGGCGCTAGACTCTTAATTAATCAGTGATATATACTTATAGGGTTTTTTTTTCTCCCCCAAGCTGGTGCTGCATTAACTGTCTAAATTTTAGCGCGTCAAAAACGAAGTAATTTACTTTTCGTTGGATGGATTTTCATAGATGTCGTCCCACCATAGCTGTAAGCGCTCATTGTGATGAACAGGTTGCCTCCCGCTTCCCGATGGTCATCGAGAAATTGGTCGAAGATCAAGGGACATGTTGCTCTTTTACAAAAGTTGCCAAAAATTTCAGGAGGCAAAGGAAGCCTAGTCCATCAGTCCTCCTACCCAAAAGGCATATGCTGTGTCGCCTTTTAAAAACTTAACCATTGTTGAATTTCACAGGATACCGAGGGAGATGAAGTCATATCCAAACAATGAATAAGATAGGCCCCTAGAAACCATCCATATACATCACTAATCACCTGGTATCATTGATTATAAAATATATATAATTGGGCTATATTTTCCCTACGTGAAGGTTGACGGTGATAGTAAACATACCAAACAAAGAATTGCAAACCAATTAAGCAATACCAACATAAAAACCATTTACCAAAAAAAATATATATAGTACGAAAGTTTGGGGATACCCCCCCCCCATTTCCCTCTTCGTCTCGTTGTGTTGTTGAACAAAATGACGGCCCTCAACCAACCATCGACATTCACAAATGCCGTCGCGCTATTTCTTCAAAGGCCTCCAGGACGTCTGGCTCATGGCTCATCATTTACAAGAAATGGGGCGAGTTTGAGATGAACATATAAACATTGACGTGATATCCATCAAGGTATACGCGAGAAACTATATCATATCTCAAGTAGATGAATCAATTCCCGCATGACAAAATAAAATCATCTTCCCAAAACAAGCAGAAGATGTGACTTATCAAATGATGCATGGAATGCCATTTCATAGGGTCACGCATTTCAAAAGAGGGAATACAGTATGTTTTCTCTTCTTTTAACTTCGACCAATTGTCTTACATCCTTGATGATCCACCTATGCATCCTGCTGCATTAATAATAATTCGCAAATAAAATATGTACATTTTGCGTGCATTTTTTATTTATTTTTCTTGGTTTTAATGTTAATTGGTGTAAACTAACTGACTACTAGCGGATCTAGAGTGATTAGACGGGGCTGAAAATCAGAGGTGGCGTCCTCTATTTGTTTGCATAATTAAGGTGCTTAACATGCACATTGCTCGCTATAGTTCGCAACCTTTGAAGTAAAGTTAATCATATCTTGCGAGTACACTTCTTTGATCGATTGAAAATACCCTCTGTATATGAAATATCATAGGTACGGTCATGCTCATTACACTCCATATACAGACAGACAGCTTAGTATAGTTGGGGTTGAGGTTATACCGTATACATCCATCGTGGGCCCTGGATACATATGTCCACCTGGACTCCCTGTGGGGGGGGGTACGTTACTCACAGGTTGTGAGTAGCCTACATGTGGCACCTGCTGCCCCGCGATGAGAGTGTGGCGTAGCGGTTTGAGCGACTCCTTCTTGGCTCATAGGTTGCCGGTTCGATCCCCAGGCGAGACCTTCTTCAGCGCATCTGCTTTATATTGGTGTGGTCTTCCTTGGTGTTTTTAGTGATTCCGTTAGATTTTCGTTGGGTGCTGGTGTCACCTGCACTGGTGTCGCAATAACGCTCAGAATAGCTTCGTTGCAGTTGGTGGTGAACAGGTTGGTCTCACTTCCATCGGTCTTTGAGAGATGTGGTTGAAGATTGAGGTACCCCCCCCCCACCTCGCGTCCGTGGGATGGGGGACGTTAAAATTGCGGTTGCGTACGTATCTGCCTGGTAACTCCTGTTGCCAACTTTCACTTGTCGATATTTTACAATCGTCGTAACGAATTTACGCGCCTGTATAGCCACGTGTCTATGGATTCTCGTACTGCCCTGAAGTGTCTTACAATGAAGAAGGAAAAACAAAAGTTGCCGGCAAAAATACAACATAAATAACACTTCAGTCTATAGAAACAAACCTGTTACTTTCTCCCTTCAAAGGGGGAAAATACTCTGGTAAGACGATCGAGATGCTGAATCAAGTTGCTGATGGAGCACACTATACTTGTCATCTTAGTTAAGATTATTATATTTAGGCTTATAAATAGAAGGAAAGTGTTTTGCCTCTAAGTCCTGATAAAGATAAGGTTGCGACAGAATCTCGGGATGCCCTTATCTTGGACATGCGTCAAAAAAGTAGGGTGAGTTCAGGGGGTGCTGTATGAAAATAAAATTGATACTGATATAGGTAGGCCTATATATAGGTGCAAACTGGTGCAGTGTTTACTACAAACTATATAGACATTGAAATTCCAGCAGAGAAAGTTTGCGATAGTTGTTCAGCCCTATGGGGGGGGGGGGTGGTACCCCGCCATTGTCTATGGGTCATTCTAAAATTAGATGCCATTCTGAACCATTTCCAGAGCAAAATGTCCGAGTCGAACGTTTCGACATGTTGATGTTCGGTTCTCTGGGGGGGGGGGGGGGGGGGGGGGGGGGGGGGGGGGGGGGGGGGGGGGGGGGGGGGGGGGGGGGGGGGGGGGG
>JAODAG010000021.1:249940-262567 GCA_027574785.1 Orphnurgus asper | reverse complement strand
ATAGGGAAGGATAGACCATTTTGGGTAACGGTTCAAAAAAGGTTGGGGAAACACTGCCTTAAACGGTGTTTCCTCTTAGACCATGCTCCCCTCGATGCCTTAGCTGTAGGCGATGTTCCCACATTAGACGGTGCTTTTAGTGGAAATTCAATGGAGGTGAAGTAGGTAGCAGCCAGATATCCAATCGCTAGAGTTAAGCTAATATACTTTCAGGAAACTTACGTACACAGACAAACTTAGATCACAGTGTTGTAATCACAATCCTTGGTTATGCCCTAATAACGGATGATCCTCCATTCTAACAAATGTCCGTGTATGACAATATCCGCAACAATTATGTTCGCTTAGCAGATACATTGTGGAGGACAATCTCCCGTGAAGGCATTCCAATCCGCAGTGACAGCGACCCAAATGTTACGGTGCTAAGCTAAGAAAGTTATCATAGTTGAAGACTTCCCAGCCACTACACACTTACACCAGGACTGAAGGTGATATACCAGCGTAGAGAGCCTACAAGAAATATACATGCAAACATGGCCGGACTATTCCGAAAATGACGAGAGAAATATACATGACACCATGGCCAGACTAGTCCGAAAATGATGACAGAAATATTTAATGACGACAGATTATAATAACCAACGACGGTGTGTTGTGGATTGGAGACTTGAGGCATATTTCTGTCATTTTGGAGGTATTTTATCACAAAACTTTTTTCAAACCACGGGGGACTCCGTCTGAATTCTCAATCAAAAATCCAGGCTAGTACGTCATGTACTCCAATGTTGTTACTATATCTGCCTGCATGCGTCACAACCCATTCGGAATATATCGTCTCTCTGTTGGATACTACTGGAAGTACAGTAGATTGCTTGGTGTCATTTAACTTTCACTCAGATGAAGTCGACAAAATTTGCTATTACAACCAACCCCCCTCCCCTCAGATTATGTCTTCGCTTATTAGGCCAAGACCAACCGGGTATGTCCCGGACCCATTATATTGCTCGAGCCGTCGGCTTGTTTTACGCGACTATCAGTGCGTCTGCAGTGCCTTCCGGTCGGGGTTAAAGTGGTATATGATTGGTAAGATCCACTCTTCATCCGCCACTGAATGCACCTATTCAGAGCCTGACGGTAGTTTACCTTTGACTTAATTACTTACCGTTCACTTCTGCGATTTCCTTCGCTTCGGTAAGGTGATGATAAGTCCCATATGCCTTCATTAGACCAAACATTAGCTTAATGTGTCTGTCTATCTTCATACCGCAATGTCCGAGTATTTTCAGTATTTGGCTCTTTCTATCTAAGAGCAGCGCTTTCGTCGATTCGTGGTACGTTCCGATCATTCTATCAAGATTTAAAAGAGTATAGTCTACTGTTATCAGTTCCCCTTTGAACACATGTGCTAAACTTCGCCTCTCCAACTGAAACGCAACCTCTCCAATAAGTCGGCAAGAGTCATTATCGTAGATCCGACCGACATCATGAAACGAAGCGCGCGATTTCCCACCTCGCTTTAGTATCTCTTCGTCACCTTGAATCACACGAGTGGATGTTTTTGAACTTTTCTTACGTTCTAATCTGTCAGCAAGAACCTCACCACGTTCACCAGTTTTCAAGAACGACGGAGAGCTTAAATGTTGATACTGCCATCCTGTGTAGTCGGACATCATTCGTTTTAAATCACAGAGCGTTTTACCTTGTTCTGTTATTGCTTGACAAGATGAACTCTTCTGTGGAAGTTGATTTCTTGAATTGCTAAATGGATTATCGGCTTCTCTGAATGTTCTGTCCGTCGTAAATGTGAGTGGATTTCTATCCTTGTCATCGATAGTCGTTGAATCGTCATCTTGTTCATTGTAGCGATTCACCTCCTCGCTCATCTCTACACCCTCACCCATTGACCTTTTCGCTAGATCCCAATCAGAGACAACAGGAATGCTATGATCCCTCCGATCAGTCGTCTGATCCATCCTTGCTTCATGCCACTGCTGATCAAGTGATGTCGCTAATAACGATGGCTTTCTTTCATCTTGCAGTTGCTCTTCGTTCGGCTTTCTATTGTCAAATTGTATATCTCCTTGGCTTTCCTCGAGTATTAATATACCATCCAAATTTACGTTTACATTTCCGATATGACTGCTATCAATGGTCAAATCTTCCAATCGAAGATCAGCTGAAGTACTTGCATCTCTTTTCGTCGATGCTGAAAAACGTTTCCTGTAATCCGACTCCGTCCGCAATACTCTTAGGCTTTGCATTGCTGCGTCCCAGTTCTCAATCAATTTTAACAAATTTTCGCGAACAATTTTATCGACTGAGAGTATAGCAGCAATATTCTTCCGTATACAGTCATATTCCTTTTGAAGTCTCGTCATTTCGTCACCAGCTTTATTCTCAAGATTGAAATCTCCGTTTTCGTCGGTCAACATTGTTATGTTCGGAATTACACTAGTTAACCACCACCCTTGCTTATATCTGGTCTACATTAATTTCGTTTTGTGCGCCGTATACGTAGAACACAGTTCCAGCGAGTGAAGGCCATATAACCACGTTTCATAATCTAAATTTGCGCGTTATGAAACATAGCCCTTCACGCTTGCGTGACGAAGCTTGTTAGCTGTATACCGACGAGTGCGGCGAATTATTTGGTAACAGGCGTCTACTTATCAAAGAAACTCAAATCTGTAGATTTGTATTTAATATTTCAAATCACCATCAGTGACGATCTCCAGATATAAAATAGCTCGTCAGGCTGATTTAGTTTTATGGCCGGACCATGATTAGCTTATTGTGTCACAAAGACGAAGAGGGCGCACGGGGAATTATACGCTTAATGTATCGTTGCTAACCACACATACGATGCTTAACATTGCAGGACGTATGGAATCCGCCCGACGAGGGTACTGTACCGTAACAATGGTTCCACGCCATCCGTTAGCTAAAAAGCGCGTAAAAAGTCGATGCGCTGATCACCACCATGATAGCAGCAGTAGGTTATTGTACACCATGTGCCTCCAACAGAATGACCGGCTGTCGACGGTCACGATGAAATATCACAATCGTCTCTGCAACAACTCTGTCGTATTTATAGGCTATTAATCAGTTTCAGTTTATATTATCTTTACATCCGGGTATCAGAGACGGTTAAAACGTGTCATGTACCAACTTAGATAGTAAACTGCAGTAGATAACAAATTTATCTGTAAACACAGAATAACAAAGAAAACCAATAATAAGTAAAGATATTGTCAAATTGAAGCAAGCAGAGACTACAATAGCCCAAATGTGAATGACTTCAATGTTACCGATAAACTTTTTTTTATCGAAGGTGAACCTTATCACAGAATTTGTAAATCATGTGCAATAATTCATGACGATGGCTCGAACTCAACTAAAATTGAACCTTGCTGCAACCGGCATTATATATAAATATTACATAGGGGGCCGAGCTAGGCCAAGTTAGATCGAGGATAACTAACAAATCACATTCCCACTTTGAGTGGAAATGCATTCTACTTAATTGAGATATATATTTCAATTAAGTGGTATGCAATTTCACTTGTGGAATAGCATGCTACTTAAGTGGAATTGTATTTCACTTAAGTGGAATTCAATTTTACTTAATCAGAATACAATTTTACGTAAATGGAATATAATATGAATTGCTTATATTTTACTAATTAAGAGGAATAGGAAGTGCTATTCTACCTAAGGTGGAATTGTATTCCACTTAAGTAGAATTGTATTCCACTTAATTGGAATACATTTTACTTAAGTGATATTGGGAGATGTTAAACGGCTTGCCATAGACACCCACTACCGAGCTGTTCTGTTCCAGAAGTCGCCAATTCAGTTTCGAGCAACGGCCCCAGAATGTTTCAATGTTGGGGGAGGGAATTCATGTTGGGGGCGGGGAATTAATTATGGGCGATTGATGCAAATGGTGCCGAACCCCTTTGGTGTGGAGTCGAAGGGCCCTTGCTGGAGGCCCAGAATGCTTTATGGTATTTTAAAAGTGTTTGGTGCTAACTACTCATTTATCGTTCCGACCTGGGCCAGTTTGAAAAGTCAGAGGGTTATAGGATATAGATTCGAGTGGCTAAATAACCAAATAGAAATAAATGCTGATGCTCAGGCCCATCATACCCCGCCATTAGCCCTGCTTAGTCGCTGGATGATTTGTTAAAGACAACCACTGTAGAAGAATCCAAATAGTGATGTCGCAGTTGCCTCGGTTCACCACACGACTGAGGTGGTCACGTTTACAAATGTGATACTTGCAATGAAGCAGCAAATCGATTCACAGTACAGTATATAACAGTCAAGCTTGAGTCAACAACTCTGGATAATTTTGCACTATGTGAAACATAGGCTGCCTCATAGATATGCTAGAATAAACAACATCAGCTATTAGTGTGAGGATAGCCAAAAATGGGGTAATTCATTGCCTAGCATCGATATAGCTGATGTTGTTCCTTCTGATGGCACATTCCGATCTTACATTACTATCTAACAAATACCCAACTGGATGTGTGGGCCTTTCCCCTCCACACACACCCCATATTTTCCCAAACCTTGCACAATATGAAATGACAATACAATAAATGAAGTCTGTCATGATGGTCTGTATACATATGATCTCGGCATAAACTATCAGATGCTTACATCAAGCAAAAAAAGTAATTTAAAATTTGAAATCACAAACAGCCCTGGACCTCATGCTTGGCCAAACTGGCCCATCATAGTTGAATGTTAGTTAGTCTTGTGCAACATTGGATGTAACATTGGATGGACTACATTAGCTCCATGACTGCCCCTCTCCAACCACCATAGGTCAATGTTTGATTCCACCTTTGTCTTATGACATCAAGAAATGACACAAGCAATGGCTTAAATTTCATTCAATAAATAGGAAGGTATACATTAAAGGAAAGGATCTCCTTTGAGTTCTTCAATTTCAATAACTTTCAATATGTCTGCATATAAACTTTAATGAATTTGTGCTTTCATCACTTTACTTGAAAAGGTCAAGGTCAAGGGGACCTATATTTTACACCTTTCCACAAACAAATAACACCGATTCGCAATCTTCTCCAAATGTTTGCATACTTTTAACCTTATCCTAGTAGCATTAAGGCTGTATTTGGCCTGTTTCCAATCTTTACCAATCAGTCAAGATGGACAGTAAATTGGGTGCTAGGCATATCCAATACCATCTCTGGTGTCACAAATTTTATTTGATTCTAAATAAGTACAATCTTAATAGCAATGAAATGTGTCTTGGAAGGGTTAGCAACAGGGGTCCATGCCGCCAAAAATGAGTAGGAATTACTTTAAGTTTTAAATTGGCTCATGATGCATATTATCTGCCAACCAAAGGTCTTTGGCACCCCAAAACTCTAATGCTCCTGATTACAAACCAAATTATATCAAATTGTACATCACAAATGAATCTTTGATATTACAAAAATGTTGTGAGCCGTTAAAGACTGTAAATGCTTTACCAAACTTTTAAGTTTCTGGAGCCAGTAACCACCATAAAAGGTGAGATGAATCTTATTAACAGTAACTTTGTTGTAGATGTGTTCATCAAGCATTCTCTATCCACAGTACATCAGACAAGGTGGATTATTCCCATCAGTTGCAACGATCTAAATTGTGGCTTGGCTTCGCACATGGTATTTTGGGAATGGATCACAAGTCTTCCAGTCAACCAGTAAGATGCCTCCTTGCCAAATAGTGTGCTTTCTTCTCAAACGCTGTTGATTTGATGGGTCGGCCTGGACTGTAGAATGGATTCAAGCAATACTGTGAAGAAGAGAGTGATCAACTTAGTGAAGCGATGAATGAAAGCATTCAATATTTAATCTCTCTCGCTGAATACTTAAAAGATATCTAGCGATCTCAAATGATAACATGTCACAGGGTCAACATAGGCTTAAAGTGCACACAGTCAACATTTGCAAAAACCAGAACCTTTTGATAAAAACTTTTGTCCACTTAAGTACCCCGGTGTTGCAATACAATCGCTCAGCACAGCAGTAGTGATGAACAGCTTGCTCTCGGAGAAAGTGGTTGAAGATCCGGGTACCCACCCATCCATCAGTTGGGGATGATAAATGGTGGGTCCGGGAGTAGGTTGGGATGGATGGGTACATGCCTGCCTCGTTAAATTATGAACATTGCTCAGAAAGAGGCTTGTTAATCCATGATCAACAAGTGGCAGGATTGTTATGATCCCGAGAGGTTCCGTAACGTTTACAGTATTATACTAACTTATGCCATGTTGCATCTTGAATGGCATACTTCACTAATACCCACCCACTGTATGTAGTAAACTGATCAACCATTATTTGTGGTTGATGGGATGGGTGGACGAGGTCATCTTGCATGAATAAGACAGAGAAAGGAAACATATAGTACATCTTTACTACTGTACTAACCTTGATAAATACTTCATAGATATCTGAAAAGAATGTTTTGATGCCATCTTCATTCTTGGTATCGTGCAGCATTAAGAATCTGACATGTGTGCCAAAATTAAGGAAATGCATAGCAAGACCATAATGTACTGAAGCAAGCAATCAGGGAACTATATAGCAACACCATAAAGTACTGAAGCAAACAATTTAAGCAACACCATTATGTACTGAAGTAAGCAGATTAGGGAACAATATAGCAACACCATTACGTACTCTGTGTAGTTTGGTATTCTAGCAGCCTAAACTAACCAAAAGTGTCCACGAGTGCTCTACCAATTGCTCCTGGACAGTGTGGTGACTCACATAGCATGAAAACAATTCACTGAAACCAATAGTTTTAATCACATTCAACCATAATCAGGAGCAATGCCATATCACTAAAATTTTCACAAGAAACAACATTGCAGCTGCTGTTGAATAGACGTTTGCTGCAAAAAGGATATGTCCTGCTGTCACGAAAGCAGATACGAACCACTCATTAAACTTGTCGACTGCCTTGAAGTACCTGCAATAAAGAAAGATACATGGATCAGAGATACATTCAATTGTGGAAGGCTATCACATGAGATGAATATCTAATCAGAATGAGAGAGGCTTTCTAAATTGAATTAATGTTTTTGCTTAACACAGTGAATACTGAACGGTGAGTGTAACCTTCATCTTTGACCACTTTCTCAGGGACTTAGGGAAGTGAGACCAACCTGCTCATTTCCCCTGCACTGCAGTTGTGCTGAACGAAGTTATTGTGACAACGTTTAAATCAACCCAACAAAATTACGCGCTGAATCACTACACAAAATGGAACTGAAATCATCACCAAGCCTGGTGGATTAAACTGGCAAGAATTGGACACTCACACTGCTAGGCGACACTGTCACCTATCAGTGGTTCAGTGCAGCTGATGTTAGATTAAAATATATCGGGTGAGTAGAATGTTAGTCATGCCCGTCAAACGATGGGAAGGATCAAAACATTTGTTGAGGCCTCATGTACTTACATATTGGGAGAAGTCCAGATGTATTCATCCACTAAGTCAAGAGCAGCATGGGCGATGAATTGGTTCAAATGTCTATGATCATCTTTCTGAAGTTTGAAGAAACATTTACATTGCAGGGCTATTAATTACCCTCAGCTAGACATTTTACAATTATTGGAGAAATGTAGATGTTGAATGCTATATAGTAAGTATTTTGTGCAAAAGAAAATGATTGAAGAATTGTAAACAACGAGCAAGATACTAGCTGGCCTAGTAGAAAATATAATAATTTTTTGCATTAGCCTAGGCTAGCTGAAACTGCAAAATTTTGTTTCCTACCATTCCTACTAAGAGGTGGATCCAGGGGAGGGGGGGGGGTCTTGTTACGGACAGAGTTTCAAGCTAATTCTGAAGGTAACCTTGAACCTTAATTTGTGAGATTGATAGCCTATAATGTATAAGGATGTATGACAAAATGCAGTTATATGTATAGGTAGAAGGAGATATTTGGATTTATGTCAGGACAATTCATGTGAGGCTCATCATTATGTCTATAATTGTCATACAGCATTAATGAAAGCCAAATGTAGGGTAACAGAATAGCTGGTTTTCATGTTATCTCCCCAAAATCTTTGACAAGGATTTTCCATTTTAGAGGACAACATGCAACTTGAAAAAGCCAGAAGACCATCAATACTGTACCTTGTCCGAGCCCTTCGAGTTGGACGAATGTTCATATTCAAAGATAGGGTTGTCATTCTGTCCAACAATCACAAAATAGTAATTCCCAGACATAGTGGACCTTCAACTCACTAGATGAAGTAATCTGCATATTCCAAAAAATATATTCTAGGATTATAAAAGGGGTATAAAACAAAAGGATAGAATCTCTGTCAAAATGCTAGGCTTAGTAGGCTAGGCTTCAGATTAGCCTAGGGAGTCGGGACACATCAAAATATCCAAATATGCACCATCAAACAAGAACACTTGCAAATGCACAGGACTAGCATGTCACAAAAACGATCCATTTCATTCACCGTATTCATATAGTGTTTGGTGGTGTCTACTCACCAAGGGAGCATACATGTACTGTACATACAGTACTATCTAGCCGAGTGATGGGTGAATAAAGGAACCTGTACGTTTGTTGAGCTAACTGTTGGGTAAAATTGTTACTAATACTTGGTAGACTATACAAGAAGTCTGAATGTACTGTAACACACAGGTGGGCCTTAGGCCAATAACCAGGTATTCCGAGTTGTGGGAAGTGGAGGCCTAACAATTTAAGTACAAGTACAACATTGGGAGACACAATTCTCTTGGCAAATGGGGGCACACAGGGCAAGATACTGTATACCATTGGGCCAGGGCCCAGATTCCCAAATCTAGGGGTTCCCCCCAACATTAGAAGTCAAAAATAGGAAACTGAAAGCTCAATGCCAGTTCTTTTACAGTTTGGGACAGTCTCCCAAAAGACAAATCTGACCCCAGCGAACAGTAGTCTACACGTTCGAGACTATTTCAAAGCTCAAGTTTCTTTTTACAGTTTGGGGGAGGGGTGTAGTTCAGGTAAACATGCCCAACTGTCCCCCAAAATGGAAATCTGACCCTGGGGAACATTAGATTGCACGTTCTAGACAATTTCAAAGTTTTCTTTTCTTTGGGGGAGTGCTGGAGTGGTATACTTCAAGTAAACATGGCTCAAATGATTGCAATTTCTTTGGTATGGTGAGCCATTCAGGGATGGCAGAGCAGGTTGGGGGGAGGGGGAATCACCATGGATTAAACTTGGTGCAGTAAATGCCAATGCATGATTTGGAAAAAAATGTCCCACTATCCCTCATCTCCACCCTCCCTGTCATTTGCTGTCCTGCAATCTATGATTAATTGTCAGGACTTTACTGGAATTTGCTGTAAAACCACTCAAACAGCAAATATTATTCCAAATATTGTTTCAATGATGATTGTAGATCTGTAATTGTCGCCTTATTGTCTGCATGATCAAAGGCGGCTCCAGGGTACCTTCCCTCGCATGATTTTGAAATTGTTTTGCATATCATGGTCACACACATACAGTAAATAAATCAGTAACACCTACATGTAGCTTAATTATAATATTATTTCCTAATTAACCAGCTGAGCCTAACGGTTCCCAACAGCACCAGCCTGGCCACCTTTCGGAAAATCCTGGATCCACCACTGATGATCTGCTGTAATTTTATATGCATACACTATTGCCATGTCAGGCACGTGGCTTATTTACCCGATATAGTCGGCTGAATACTTTTCAAGTATAGTAGTACACGCATACTGCACAGTGGCTTATTTAGGGGCAGATCCAGTCGGCTTAATACTTGTACTAAGTACCGATTTCAAAATAAGGTATTGTTTAACGTTAGGCATTATATACAATGAAAATGCCAACATACTTCATATTCATGCATACTACCAACTTTAGCATAGGAGTACACCGATCATGTTTTACCCGATACCAATGTTTTGAACAATCAGTAAAGGCTCATGGTAGGCTAGGCATGAGTCCTAGCATGTACGGTACATTACACAATCCACCAAAACTATAGCTTAGGAGTACACCGATCATTTTTACCAATACAAATTTTTCGAACAATTAAGGCTCATTTTAGGCTAGGCCTAGTCCTTGAATAGGCCCTAGCATTTACGGTACGTTGCACAATCCTCCAATTACTATAGGTCCTTGTTTCCGATATATATGCAAGTAAATCCCAAGTAGCCGGTACAGAATATACTATCACACATGTTCATTATATAGTCACAAAAAATTAACCACAGGGTATGTTTACCACCCGTTTACTGTACCATATTCAAACTGACTATATGGTGACCTAAATTGATCTGCTATAGATCAATTAAATCAAGCCTAGTGTGACATCATATCCTCTACTGTATGCAGAGAGATACCCTGGTGACAGTTTTCTTTATGACGGTTACGTAGCTTCAACAGCACTGTGGGCGCTACTGTAGCGTTGGTAACACTTAAACTGTTAATCTTGGATTCTTGTTCTTTTAATTCCACGTGTCTACCATAGTTTTCATCTTGTGACCACGTACTCACAAGTAAACCACCTCTTATTCTTATCCCTAAGATACGTAGGACTGCACTGTTCAACATCAGTAGCAATTACTCTTCACACGTAGAGCTAGGGTAGCATTGCAACAGGAAATAAAAACTCAGCGCAACTCACACGAACGAGGTCAACCATCGAATAAAGCAAGCGACCTCCAAAATGGTGGTAAACATTGTACAAAGAATTTGAAATATATGCGTAGCAGCCAAAAAAAATCTGGTTGACAATTTTGGCTGATTCCTCAAAGTAATAATTATATTAATGTGAGTGAACAAGCCAGTTCTATCAAATTTGTGTCGAAACCAATGTAATTACTGTGTCGGACCTCAGTTATTTCCATTTTCTTGTGAATGGAATTCTTTATTTTGGATTTACTTACTTACCAGAAACAAGGGCCTACAGTTTTAAGAGGTTTGTGTAACATTTATATCATAATAATGCATATCTAGGACCAGTAGTTATAACTAGTAGTAGTAGTATAGTATTACTAGTAGTACTAGCATTAACGCTAATAACGGTAGGCCCTATTGTGAACTAACCTAGGCTAAACAACATTCTATCTATACAGAGTATACTGTGACCTAGGCCAACCATTAGGCATACATCATGATACATTAATGATACTGCAGCTAAGTTACACTTGTTGTAGTAACTTACGTTAAGTCAGACTAGGCCTACTTTGGGTAAATATGAATATGCCTAGGCTATAGACTTAGCTATACTACTAAGGCCCCTTTTCATTACTAAGTAATACCATGGCATGAGGGTATGAACATACCTAGTGACGTTTTACTTTTTTCTGCGTCCTATTTTTCACAAAAATCAAAGCCAAGATTCTTGTTAAATTATTGCCACATTACGGCAAAGAACGTACCATTGGCTTTAGTTTCAATACAATATCAATCCGCAATCTATTTCCGTGCGAAAACTGTCATGATTCACGGTCACCAGCGGTAATCACAGGTAGGACTAGCCGACTAACGCATTATTGTGCAACTCACTGTACTGTACAGTGTAAGTACAGTTAGATACATCAAAGTTCGAGCGTAGGCTACGTGCGCACGTCTTTGTATGTATCATTGTATGTGTATTCGTACACCAAGGGGCGCTCGTTGTACATTATAACTGGAAAGTGTAAGTTTATGCGCGGTACAACCTTGTGGCATTGTAGACTACACGCTTTCGATAAATTCGAACATAGATTGATTATGATAGAATGAAGAAATACTGAACACAACAACCAGACCCCTTTTTTTTTATCATCCATGGTACACATTGAATACATAATTGGTTGTTCGTATTTATCCATTTTTAATTCTGATGGGGAACGGTGAGACCCCTAAAGTCAAGACGGTCAAATTAAAAACACCGCTCTCATCTTAGCAGGATTGCCAGTTTTTCTGAGAGCCAATATGCCAAATTACCCGCCAAATGGGATAAAAAAAAATGTATTTTTAAGGTAACTCACCCTATATATACACTTGGGATTCAATTCGTTATAATTAAGACACACCATTTAAGAACGTACTAAATCTTATTTTTATTTTTTATGTTATTTAATGACGGCTCATACCAGTCAACGATTACGGTACACGGAATCACGGATGGAAGGCCATTGGGTCTACTGGTTCTGTAACCAAAGTTAGTCTTTGAAACTAAAATCAATGTTTCCTTTACACTGGTTAACTTAACACAATTGTGCCATTTAAATAACTAAAAGAAACCGTTACAAATACACCATAAAAAGCGAACAGAAAGTGTGCCACAGGTAGCACTATGTAAGTTGAATAATCTTAGAGCTCATCAGTCTTCCCGGCGGATCGTCTTCCGGTTGTGGTCCAGTGTGGTCCAGGGGCGCCGGACGCACGGGGGAAGCTGTCCTCCCTGCCCTTCTGCCAAGGGTGAAGCGGGGGCAGCAAGGTGCCCTTTTCTTCCTAAAAGAATGATCACTAGGTTATATATACATAAATTAGGGCCTGTGAACTACTGTGAGTCCGTGACTGAAATAATCTGGAAAATATCTATAAATTATGTGCAATGTCACCTCTAGACACCTTTC
>JAODAG010000021.1:175784-188779 GCA_027574785.1 Orphnurgus asper | reverse complement strand
ATATATATATATATATTTATGTATATATATAGATATATATTATAATATATAGATAAATATATATATGTATACATTTAGATATATATATAAACATTGTTAGATATGTATATGTGTGAGTATATACAGTAGTTTGACCAAAGTGATACTGCAATATAGAAGGAAATAAACTGTTGATTGATATTATCCACATTTGTAGATATAATGGAGGCAATGTTGGGAATGTTTATGACAACCACTGGCATTGATGACCTTACCCTGTAGAACTTAAAGGACCAGTGCTTTGCTGCAGGCATATGTTTGTATACTTTTATACACTTGGGAGTTTTGTACTATGGTACTATATGGGAATTGGAGAGAGATTAATGTGCAGGTTTTGCCAAGCTGGGTTGCTGAGTTTGGTAAATACAGGTTACAGATACACGGCTGCAAACACCGATTTGGGCTGTTATGTAAACCCATCTCTTACCTAATTAATCCCATTCTTAATTGATCTCATTCTGCACCGGGACAAACTCCGTCAAACCGGGACAACTGGAGTCGTTGGAATGTGCAGTCCAAACCCGGTCCAACGTGGACTGCCTTGGGCCAACCTGAGTCGTTCGTTGGAAAGTAGTCTACACCGGGACAGTGTTATAGGCCGAATGGATTCGTTATAGAATGTACACTCGTTTCCCAAATATGCAGAATGGAAATTAATTACCTCTCCCTAGTTTTCTACCAACAAATGATTTGAAGAGAAACAATAAGTCCAAAAACATAATTGAAACCACAAGAATGTAGTTTCGACCATGACTTCTTTTAAACTGGTAATCAGGCTACCCTTGGGGCGATGTCGGACATGCAGCTTCTAAGTGAAATCCAATATTAGTGTACTCTGGAGAAACTGTTCAAGTGCGCAGCTCTATATTAAAACAAAGTTTGCCCTACGTGCAAAATTTTAATTGTCTGGGATATTGTCATTTGAAAAATGGACCTGATATATTTGCATATTTGACGAACTTACGGAGAGTTTATAACCATTATGGGCCGCCTGTAACCTGGACTATATAGGCCATATAGGGTGCTGGGGGGAGGAGGGTTTACTCCTGGTTTACTCCAATAAATAATTGAGCTTGCATGCAGCAGTTTCCGTGTCTTATAGCTAGGTGTTGGGTTGCATCAGCAAGTATCGTAGAGCGACCGGGAATATCAATCCCCACCCCTCTACTCTCCTCCCAGAGCGGTTGAAAATTAGATTTGTTGGAATTAAATGCATCTTTTTCAAAACAAAATCAGTTGCAATCGTGCTGAAAGATGAAAAATGTTCTGAAAAAATATATAAAAAGAAAAGGTTAAGCTTGTAATTTGCCAAAATCCTGGGTGAATACATTTTCTGAAATTTTCGCCTACAAATTCTCCCTCATTGGAGACAAAGAAGCATAGGGTTTGCCACTGCCTCAATTACCCCCTGCTAAAGATTTTATCCCCCCATTGGATCTCCTGGACTAGACCTGCATCCCTGTTGATATAATTATACTGATCACCTCAAATATACATACTTACTAATATCCGATACTATATACTCATGCTCATATGCTATAATTGAGGTAATCTTAAATGAAGCATCCCCCAGTATACTCCCCCCGAGTATACTAGCCAATTACCATCTTTGGCGTTGGCCATTCATTTCATTTTGTCTGCCGTGTTCACAATTTTTCCAAGTTGTGGATGTTGGCAGGAGTGAAAAGGAAACCAAAAATTCATGTACCTTTTAATTTTTACTTCCAGTGCTATGTTATACAGTATCCATGCAGTTCTCTCTTTTAACTAATTGCTTAACACCTTCCAGTATAATAGTATCCCATACTCTGAAAACTTAACCCCCTATGACCTCTGTCCTACCTCTATGCACCTCCAAGCACACTCTTGGCGATGAGAAGGTGAAAACAAAATTGAACAATTAAAAACTACTAGTTTCATGCCAGGGGTTTTATATTGCAAGACACCAAAGATAAGGAACTGATTGTTATCAGCCTATTAGGATCTTTCACTACAGGGGGAATCAACTGCCACCTATAATAGTCAATGAGCCTTCCTGCTTGGAACCACCAGCTCCCTCCCTTCAGCCATGTCAAATTTTCTCACCCCCTCAAACATGTTAGGCCTATAGGGTTTCTTTCCTTATCCTATCATATTATTCTTATCCCTTAGAACAAGCTTACTGGCAATAACAAAATGTGGCTGTGCTCTTCTTCCCCATGCTTCTATATAGTAGTACTGTATAGTTTGATTAGCCCTCTGACATAAACAAATACACATCATAAAATTGGTTGCATGGAGGTTAAAAAAAAATAAAAAGATGGTATTTTTTTCTTCAAAAGCAAGAGAGATTTCTTGGCCTTTGCCTTGAAAGTCTACCACTAAAGGTCAAATATATAGCATTTGTTTAAAACCTCCCCCCTCCAATCAATAAATATTTTTCAATGAGAGAGTGATTTTTGACTGGCATTTTGACAATCCCTGGAGTCTGTATCTCTGATAAGGATTCTTTCTTTTCAGTTTCTTTCTTTCCTCCTGTTTTGGTGGCTATTTCAGAGTTTGTTTGGAGAGCAGTAAATTAGTGACCTCCACATGCTTGTAGGTTAATTATCTGTTTTTTCCCCCTAACTAGAGATGAGGTTTAGATTTCACTATAATAGGTCTGACCCCCCTCCTCAGAGTTTACATTAATGTAGCACTGTTTTCGTTGTTGTTGGCTATGGAGTAGCTGAGGAGGAGGTGTTTTTTCTCCTGGATCCATCTTTTTGATTTGTTTTTATTGTTATTGCTTTGCTGTTCTGGGTTTGAGTTATGATTAGAAATAATAATGATGATGATGATGATGGTCAAAATGGCTGCTTTGATCCACTGTCAGCATATAAACAGTGTCAATGATATACTTGTTGTGCAGAGTTGTGGTAATGGCTGCTGGTGATATCCAGCAACTATTTTCTTTATGGGGGGGGGGGAGAGGTGAATGGTCTTAAATTATGTATGTATTAATGATACCCACATTAAAGAAAAATAATGATTAAATTAAGATAGCGGTGTACAAATCATGTGCAATCCCATGATGAATTTGTAGCTGTACTCAGGCAGGCCTATGTTGGCTTTACCGGAGTCCCTGTCATTCGAGGAAATGTTTCGACGCCCGTATCATACCCGTGGTTATCCCATGTACCAAACATTATTTCATGATAATCGTAACGTTTGGAATTAGGAAAACTAGGATTCGTCGATTATAATTAACTTTGAAGATATAAAAATAAAAGACTGGACTTTTGAAATTTTAGTGACTGACTTTTTTTTCCAAATTTTTTTTCGCTGTTCGAATTATGGTGGGGGGGGGCGCATGTTGATACTAGGGTTACTGGCTTTGGATAGGAAACATCAAAGAAAACAAGATATGCTGACCGAGTTACTTTTCCTGTTTGTTCAAAAGATTGTTTTGAGTTCCAATGACTTACTTGCCTATGGATTTCAAAACCGACCCATATCACTGTTAAACGACGCAGGGATAGGTAAAGGTGATATTCTAGAGTTCCTTCTTTCGATCCGTTATGGATGTATATTTTTTTTTTGGTTTTTCACCTCTAATTACTTGACGAGCTATCATGGGATACTGTGGTGATATTAATTGCTATCATGCTGGTCATGCGTTGTTACGAGTCAAATTATATAAGCATCATGTTCCATCTTCGCAGATAATTGAACTTTGAAATAATATGGTCGATGAAATTAAAGGAGACGAAAAAAAATATTAATGCGGCTAATTGCGTCAGGAAAACATTTAATCAGTGGGCCAGAAATCATCACTTCTTTCACTACCGATGTATCTTTGCTTTCATGTTACATGGTTAATGGATGGGAAATTACTTTTAAAGCAATTAAGTCTATCAAAAGGACATCATAGGGGGGGACCCAATTGTTCATTCTGTTTTTATTGTTTTCACTTTTATTTTATTTACTTGTGCATGCAGTTCATACATTGGGGTTTATTAGTGCGGTTGATTTACCCTCGATGTACTTGAACATCGTCAAAATTAGACACTGGAAAAATTCCTGTGCTGACAAGAATGGTCGATTTGACCTATGTGTCCAGGGTCAATTTGACCCCGCTGTGGCCCTGTCGTATGCATATTTAAAAACCTAAATGTCCGAATGCCGCAAAGAATACGTAGACCACCGCTTGGTCGGTCACGATTTCGTTATGGCAGTCACGTTAATCTTTAATCATTTATGCCCGTTTGATCTTTTCGCTTTAAAAAACAGTTCCAGGCCCGGCCGCCCTCCGAAGAGGTCGCTCCCCCTCACCCTTCACCACCTGCACGGCGTACACGCAGCGGGACACCCTCTCGACCTCCTGAAGAGACAGAAACTGGACAATGGTAGGTCAGAACCCAACTTTCAACTGGTGAAATTTTATTTTAAATATTGCAGGGCGTAGGCATGCTGGTACTGGGGTACGTAGGGGCCGGAGGACGGAGAAAAGATCTTTTCCCCCCAAGATCTTGTCTGTCCACCCAAAGAAAAAGTCCTTTTATGGATGCATTGCTCCTTTTTATTTTCTCTGAAATGTAATTGTCACTACATCCTCCCGAATCCCCTGTTAAACGATTGGCATATGTGCCTCTAATTATAGCCCTTTTCTAAGACCATGCCACCATTTAGCACGTAGGCGGCACCTTCCAAAATTGTTTTTCTTTTTCCTTCAATCTTATGGGTGGCAAAATCCACCCCCATGCAGAATATGTTATTAATAAGTGCCCCTCCCACCCTGAAAACTATCAGAGTCATGCATGCATGTATGCAGGGAGAATTGGATCCGACAATTTACAGCTTAATTTGATGTGTTTGTTTAACTTTGATGATGTTTGAAACAACTTTTGTTTTTTGGGGTGGGGGGGGTGGGAGGGAGATTGGACACTGGTAACCTAAATTGCATCCAGACACTAGGTTATACATCAGAGTAGCTGGAACTACTGACGTACCGTATCACGAACCTGCTTGCTAACAATTGACGAAAAAAGCAGAAAGCGATTTCTGTTTTTAAAAACTGAATGTTCACGATGATTAAAAATGATAAATTTGAATGGCTGAAATATCATAGGGCCCATATTATATGCATTTTTACAGGTAGATGTTGCATAGCTAAATCTCTGTGGATACATGTATACACGCAGTACATTTAAACCGGGTTGCTACGTATCGTAAGTAACAGATATCGCGAGTGGGACGCTCGGGGCTTATAGACTTATGGGCTTATAGACAAATACGTCGTAAAGTTAAACGTTTTAGAGACTATATAGCACGTAACTTCAAAAGGAAAAGTCAATCACTATTTTGGGTTTCCAGCTAGAGATGGATGGGGCACCTCTTTTTATGATCTATGTTTTAAGGATGGTCTCTGGTATTATATAGCAAGTAATTTTCAATTTGATGGAAGGTCTGGACCAACCTCCTGTTGTTGGAGGGAGGGGGGAATGGATCAGGATCCAGTTGGTAGTTGTATAAGAACATTTTAGGACAAATATATCACGTTTTGTGGTACCAGTCAAAATGAATAATTTTGAGACGGCTTCCTTTTTTTTTTATGTCTCTGATTGCTGGCGGGTCTATAGTTATAGGGAGTAAATTTCAATATGATGGACAGGACAGTATCGTGGTCGTCGTTGTTGCAACACTGCCCCAACCAACCGTGCAACCACCTGTCTGTCCCCCCCCCCTCCACAGGTCAGCTAGTGCACTGTTTTGCACCCTTGTGCACTGTTTTGCACCCTTCATTCTACATACATGTACCGTAGTATCACTGTGCGAGAAAGCGTAACATGTTTTATTTTTAACAGTGTAGTTTCTGATTGGACAATATAACTGGGTCTTTATATAGGGTAAGGTTTAACATTTTGCTAGATATTTGTAGAAAAAAAGGACAGTTATAAAAAGTATATTCAGGTTAACGCTGTTGGCAATTAAGAGAATAATCGAATCTATTACTTAAAAAAGATGGATCAAAAAGGACAGTAATAGTATCTTCATTTAACACTGCTGGAAATTGCAGTAATTGGGCTTCATTTAACGCTATATCAGAAATGGGCGATAGGGGAGGTCTTTATTTGCTGCTGGTGGAAAGGACGGTATTTAGCACTCCCCCGCCCAAAGGACTTGCTTCCACATGTCTACAACTTGCAATCTTGCTGCTGACATGTACCTTGCACATGGAACTCATGTTTGTAAACCTATAAGTTCTATAGTTGGAAAAGGGACAGTATACCGGTATATAGCGTGAATATTGAAAATATAGTTTTACGCTACATGCATGTGACAAGAACAGTAACTCGAGTCTATAAATCGTAATCCTGGCTGAAAGCTAGGATACATATAGGCTTTTATGTCCCACTGTGGAAATTAATAAATGGTCAATTCAGAGCCTGTGGAATATTCAGCACTTGACAGTTCCAGAACTTAAAAAAAAATCCAAATTTGTTAAAACATTGCCTCACTTACCGTGTCCCCTTTTTAAAGTGTATTCTGACAAAAGTTGAATGTATCCTGTTCCCTAAAACTTTGTGGCATTTATTTTGAAAGGTTTTAAACAATTTATGACTGCATGGCATGAGAAAACTCATGATTCCTTACCTGTCCAAAGCAAAAATGCTCCAGATATACTTTCTTTGCACAAGAAAGATGGATTCTACGATCACGTAAAATGGTAACTTTCCATGCCGGACCACCAGCAGGAAAATGGAAAAAACCAAAAAAAAGAATTATTAAAAAAAGAGAGATTCGTATCATATTTCCCGCCAGCTTGGCGCGAGAGCATTGTCAGTTTACTATATTGTCATGTTTATAACTTTTTTTCCTTTTCTATACCGATCTCTGTGAATCAGCATAATATTTTACAGCATTCAAAGATATCTCTCTCTCTCTCTCTCTCTCTTGTGCGTTCGTAAACGTCTCGTGTGGAATTGATAAAACGCTTGTGCCACCGGGGTCTAAATTGAATGTTATTACAAGTTTAGATAAACATGTACCTATGGATCAAATCATTTTTTTCAGCAGCTCTCCTTACTGAATTTTCCCTCCCCGTAAAACTTTAGTGACATTTGATTTTTTGATTTTGAGGGGTTTTTTTTTTTCCGCTTTCTGGCGAAGCAGAAAATTTATAACTTCAATAAATGCTATGTATATATATTTGCTGCAAGATAAAACTTTATTTTCTGAGGAGCCAGCCCTGAAAATCATGTAAATAAACTCCAGTTGGAGATGGTACTTGTTATGCTTTGGAGCTGTAAATCAAAATTGGATGCAGAGAGAGAGAGAGAGAGAGAGAGAGATTTAAAAGAGTTATACATACCCATTTGTTTTTTTTTTTTCCGGGGTACAATGCAACATCAGGCATGACATTATAAGAGAGAGAGATTCATATATATATATATATTGGGCAGATAGAGAAATGGCTTTCAAAGTTCTTCCATTAAATAAGTGTTCAGGGATCTGGGGAGAAGAGTGATTATAAACACTGGTGACTATGCAGCAGGAGGAGGTCTAGTCCGGTTGATATTGGCCCATTACTGACTGGGATTAATGCTGGCGGTGGGGGGGGGGTGGGGTTTGCAGGTATAGTGCTGGTATCAAGCTCTGGTGTCTTAGAGAGCGATTGAACATTGATACAAAGGAAAAACGCGACAGGTAAAGATTATGGGGGTATATATATTTTGGAAATTGATTAATTTCAGTAGGATTGTGGGAGAACCCAAGGAAAACCCTTCTCTAGATTTAGAAATATATATATGACATTAAATGCTTAAGGTTTTGGGGTGCTGTTCAGGGATAACTTCAGAGAGGGGGGGGTAGGTGTTTGTCCAAGGTCTTTGTTTGAGTTTGGTAAAAGAGTTTAGGAAATAGTGTCATTGCGAACAATTAACTTGGCAAGATTTGACTACGAAATCACTTCAGGAGAAATATTGGTAGCAATTTTTTCTTCCTTAACTTTATAAATTAGGCTAAATTTAAATATTGCCTATTATGCCCAGCCCTGAATGAGAGGGGGGTGCTATGTGCATACTGGGTGTGGTGGTACTAATAGCCTATATAAATTACATGTACTGTAGGCTGCATTTTTCGTACGTCACAATAAATTTTCATTTCTTTAAACATTCGATCAGTGGGTGTAATGACGCTAATTATGATACTGCCGCAAAAAAAGCTTGTAAACTCGATATCAATATATTTGATTAATGGTATACCTCACAGGTAGATGCGCCATGGTCAGTCTGCAGTAAGTAGCATGTACTGTGCCCTTATATTGGGTTTTGGTGGTGTGGATGAGTGGGCGGGCGAAACTTAACGTACAATATCATGTAAATGTCAATTTCTCTCTCGAACGCAAGTGTGAATAGCTTAAAATGCCAAAGTATACTAAAAGACCAAAGTGTACAACAAGATGAAAGTACAACATGCCTATACCTGCTGCTGTACACTCATATAGCATAATTACATGTATGCATATTATAACCCCCTCCCCTCCCTCCTGAAAGTGTCAAGGAGGCTCAACATGACCATAGCTTTTCCTCTGTTCAAGTTTGACATTTCTTGATTAACAACACAATGCTCAATCTAGAAATCCTTTGTTTTAAAGAATCTGTAAGAGAGAAGCAGACTGGATTAGAATCCAGACTGAGACATATCTTTGGTTATTATTTTTGTTAAGTTTTTTTACCTTTTGTTTAATGTCCTGCTTGATAGGTGGTCTTAATACTAAAACCACAATAGGCCAGCTTTGGTATCCCCCTGTGGCAAACAAACAACAGGGGGGGCTAAAAGAAATGGAAGATGGCTGTAAGGTCAGTGTAAGGTCATGGAAGTTGACTGAGGCTAACTTTAGTGAGCAAATTATGAAACAAAAGGATAGGACCAATGAAAAAAATTGATGATTGATGAATGCATCTTTAACTATAGCTATAGAAGTAAAAAATGAATGTAAATAGGGAGTTTGAAGGCCAGTTAATTGTCACATTTGTTGGAGGGTCAAAGATTAGAATTGCTCTGTACACTCACCAAGTTGTTGCATGTGGAGGGAAGGGGTAAATAGTGGTGCATAATGAATACGTTTTGTTGTCACTCAATTGTATACATATGACACAGATGGGGTCCTCTTTACCCCTCATGCACGATGACACTCCACCTAGGAGTGGCTCTAACCGATGTAGTTTTTTCCACCTTCGCACCCTTGATTGGCAGTCTGATTCCGGAATACCTAGCTTGATAATCGACCATCTTTAAAGTGACATGTCATCCGGTTAGCCTTCTCAGAAGCTTATAAATTCTTGCTGTTTAATCCTAATATAATCTTAAGGTAAAAATATTCATATGCTGCAACTATCAAATAGATGATTAATTGTCCCCAGAGAAAATGCCTGATTTGCACAGCTACTTACTTGTACTAGGGCATATATGGCTTTGATGTCTTGCTGTAAAAATGAATTACCAAATAATATACTTCATGAATGTAAGACCACTATAGAAATGTAGTATACATGTACATGTACAAGTGTACCTATTTAAGCTTAGGGTATACAGTATAGTATCTACATACACGTGTAGATAGGCTAGGGCATAGGCTGGTATCTACATACTTACGTACTCTATGTTTGAGGTACTATACAGGTAGGTGTAGTCTTACATGAAGGACATATCTAATAAACACTTGTCCCTGTAGGTCTAATTGCATTTTAACCAGCCACTTATAATAGTCATGCAACCACAATCGTGCAACTTTACCTGCTAAACTCAGGAGTTTGTACATGAATTACTGATTTCTGACTAAAAAATAGTATATACCCAAATGAGCACTTCAAATATTTCAAATATATAATATTTGAGAATTTTTGGAGGCAAACAACTCAAGGTGACCATTTTTCAAGGTGAGATATATACACCCCCTCTTTGAGCATTTTTTTGTTGTGCTTTTATCTATCCATCTGCTACTTTCAGTGATTTATGTTCATGTAGAGTATATATATTAAGTTGTCACATATCAAGGTTTCTTAAAAGCGTTCCTGATCTTCAACAAAACTGTTCAGTCTCAAATAATTGTTTTTCCCAAAGCTGTACTGTTGTTTGTTCAGTACCTGAAGGTGCCAGGCTATACTACAGTGATTAATCCCCCACCCCTCCTGATATTGAACTTGTAAATGGCAAGAAAATCAGAAGCTGAAAGAAAGCGCCCCGAAGATAGTTTGAATCATCAGTGAGCTTTCCCGCTATTTACTTTTCTTTGTTGTGGTTGCATAGAGCAATTAGGTTTCATTTTGAATCCAAGGATCGGCTATTAGTATAACCTTAAACTTGCAATTAGAGGCTGCATGCTACAGCGATTATTCAGAAGGATGATAGCGAAGATAGTTGGAATGATATCCTTCAGCTTTCTTGTTATTTACCTGTGTACCTGTTGCTGAATGTACAGACCGATTTGGGTTTCCATGCAAGGACCGGCTAACCTTATAAGTAGCGGCTGATTCTCACGGTACCTACGGAACTTTGGATGAGGAATCGCGGCTTGTCAGGACGGATTCATAAAAGATGACAAAAACAAAACCGAAAAAGTTTCTATATATTCGTTCACATCGTTCACGGCGGGCTAGCTAGTATGTAGCGTCCGAGGTTTTGCCAGAACTTAGATTCAACCTCTGCCATAAAAATATTTCTTTTCACAGCTCCTGGTCGCTTGAACATGTGGATCGCGGATCACCCACTCTGCATACTTCTTATGCGACCGGTCTATACAAAAGTTTTGACTTTGTCGAGACATTCATGTGGAACAGTAGGAATCGTACATCGAATCGTCTATAGGATTGGTATGATGCTCGCAAAAGCAAAAGTCGTTCACGTTTAGCTGTTCACGAGTACGAGCAATCTTGGTTCCCTTTCCCCTGTAAATAGTGCTATATATACACACAATAGAGCTTAATGCTCTCTCCTCTGCTTGTCTCTTTAATAGTAAACACCTTAACTGGTGTAAGTTTGAAACTCCCTTCTTGTTAAACACTCGTTTTATGCAATTGTGTTCCCTTCTTTTCAATTAGGCAAAACTTGTCCTAATTTTTCCCTGACTGTACAAGTGTATACTTTGCTATGGTTGGATTATTTAGCGATAAACAATTAGTCCCAATTAATTCCTTTGTGGTCGTCGTTCTTCGATACCATGGTGATAACTCCACACAGTGCATATCCCATTACCTTCACAGAACGTCGCTTTGCAAGATTAGCGTATATTCAATTCCCATGTGCTGTCCTTTTCTGCCAGGTCTCCCCTTTGGCTATGACGGGCTGGCAACGTCGCAGTACCTCATGGCCCACCATCCGGCATTCTTACCGACGTCCCTGGCCATGGCCAACCACCTCACCGCGATGGGCCGCCAGACTGACCTTCAAGAAGCATCGGATGTGAGCAACCCTCTGAATGATTGTTTTTTTCCCCCTTTTGAAATGCAAACGACTCGCGGACCGGTGTACCCCCAGAAGAGCCGTAGGATTTTTAAAGTTTTAATTCAGCATGCCGTCCAAAGTTAACATGGCACGTCATTTCTCAACTGACCCCTCCCCCCCCCCGTACGGTAGTTTTAAAGAACGATCTATTCATAAATATCTTGATTTGAAAGACCTCTGTTGTCGGTTAAGATCGATGTACCAAGTTTTATAACTTTATCTGCATAACACTCCGTAGGTGATGTTCTTGCGTTTACAGCAGTACCACAGCCAAAAATGGAATTGCCAGCAAAACTGCTACATAGTAAGTTGTTTGGCCTTCTGTACATGGGGCCTGCTGGATTTTCACTTCCAAATTCAATGAGAGGAGAAAACTAAGGGCAATTTTTTTCTTCATTCTTTTTTTCCTTCGTCGCATTGAACGTGTTAGGCTACGTAGGCCTACGTAAAATCAGGCGTACGGACATCGAAAGGGGAAACTCCGGCTGCATTGCAGTGTCAAGCTGCCGCACTCGCTGTGTCGTGGCCAGAATGGAAATCTTCTTTATTCCGAGACGAAGAATGTCGTTTTTCTGCTTTGTCGCTTTGAAGGGATTATATTAATCTGGTGTGTTGGTGGTGGGAGTAAATTGCGTTGCGTTAAAACTGACTCTTAAGCGGGATGATCGATGTCCATGGACATCGTTAGGCAGAAACCTTGTCCTAATAACTTCTTTTCTTCTTCTTCTCAGTCCCAATTTGAAAGACTTTATAGACTTTTCTTAGAAATAGATAAATTACAAAAGTATCTGGCAATACATCAAAGTGTGACATCATGCACCATTGTAAAGATAAAGCTTAAGTTTAAACCTTTTTAAACTATATTTAGAAAAAAATCTGTCTACCAGTGAATGTTTATATGCTTAACTGGAACATTCCAATTATATATCACATTTCAAGGACAATGAGATAAAGAATAATACAAAATCTCTTTGGAGACAAAATTTGCCATGGTAACATGATAGATATGCTCAGGCAACCTGCTGCTATGGTTATTTGTTTATGATATCAGAGGAGGTTTTTATTTGGGGGGGGGGTGGCAGGATTATCTATTTACTAACAGTTGATTATCTGGTGTTAGGAACTATTTATCAACCTTGCCTCAGATTACAGTGTGGAACAATCAAATCATCTTTGATAAAGGAGGCCGTAATTGCCATACTGTACATCTGTAACTTTTAGGATACCACTGACCCCCACCCTCTGATCCCCTCCCGGTACCTTGTCTAGACCAATTGTGAGGTCAGGGGTTGGAGGTATGCAATCAAGAGCCTCAAAATGTATTTGTTTTGTTTTTGAATTTGATGGCTTTTACATAGGGCTACCTTCCCCCTTAGAGCGAAGCAGCAAAATCAGTGTTTATCTACTGTTTACTTCATGTTGATTCTGGATTAAATTCTGACCAGCCCTATTTACTTAACAAGAGGATTATCTGGTAAGACTGGGCAGAG
>JAODAG010000021.1:152945-167151 GCA_027574785.1 Orphnurgus asper | reverse complement strand
ACAACGTAGAATTCTACCAGGGGAACGTTTTCAAGTCATGAACCCCAAACACGACAGCCACGGCTTGAAATTTTTACCATGTATCAAATGATTTTTTTTTTCAACTGTTAGAATTGCAGCATTAATTGATTCTTTTCGTTAATGTCCCGATGAATTTATATTAGCATTACTGTATATGACAGCTAGCTCCCTGCTTGTACTAGCACTCAGCCATAATACGAGGAGCATGCAAAGGCAAAAATCTCAAACAAAGACAAGGGTTGTTTATATTGACTTGGGCCTAAAACGTTGAATCTAAGACGAAAATTAGAGACTTTTCAACCGATAACGCCAATATCGAAACCGATAATCATTCCAACACTATCCACCAATAGCATTTCCAAATCCCCAGCAGAGAGTCTTATGAACGGTTTGGTGCATCAGTGAAGTAATGCACAGTTGTGTAATGACTTTTGTGTTGTAATGTTGTGCAATAGAATGTGACACAGAATCGACCATTAATGCACCTCTCACGGGGTGTGGGGCTAGGTAGAAGGGTCCGCCTTAAAATTCACAGGTGCATCACCCATGGGGAGGGATATTTTAAGGTCACTTTTGTGTCACCATCTTCCTTACAGTAAGGTGGCTTAATCCTTTCACTGCGATCACTATAATGTGTATGTACATGCCCTGTGCCAAATTTACAAGGCTAGGCAGAAATCTGCATAGGTGATATCAGTGTATGCCTAACGCAGTAACAATTGGTCTGGACAAGTGTAACCCTAATGGCATAACATCAACTGTATGCCTATATTGTGTGTTTTGATACCAGATATCAGTTTCTATCTTCATTTAACCACATTCCCTTTAGCTTTGATTTGGTATGCGGATGAGTGCTGTAGATTTTGTTAATGTAGACTACGTAGACTACGTCATAGAGAGTGCTGAATGTTTGAAAATGAGCGGATACAAACACGTAAATGTGTGTGGCTGGCAGATGAAGTAAATACATACATAGACCATTGGAAACTTTGCTCTGCCCAGTGCTCTGACTTTCCTACGATTGTAGATATGATTTTGGAATCCATAAATTTGACTGTTGCCACAGAACTGTACAGAGTTTGCAAAGTTGGCCAAATGTTTTTACTTACAAACCAACTGACGAAATACCTTCTAAAAGAACATTGTACACATTAATATCATGCTATAACAATTCCACATCAGCCACATTATTGCAAGAAACATCATTATACCACCAAGAAAGTTATACTGGCACAACACTCCAAACTAGCAGCATTATTACTACCCAACGCACCAAATTATCTTTAGCACGATTCAACGATATTCCCCAAGACTCACTGGCTTGGGAGTTGCTAGCTATAAACTTACCCAACTCTTACTACAACAACAAGCTCAAACTCCTGGCAACAATCTCGGCAACATTTCTGGGGGCTCGATGCATAGATCACAGAAATTGAGAACAATTTTACATTTCCAATGTCATAAAATGGTATGATGAAGTTTTGAGATGCAACATCGAGACACTCCTCCTCAGTAAAGCACCACGGCCATTAGGAATTCTTTCGAACCTACCTTTGCTGATGTGCCTTCTTGTATTTTCTATCGTGGAATTTCGGTTGACGTTCGAGAGGAGCCCCAGACAGAATCTGTCTGTGTTACTCTGTGGATTCGTGAAGCCATCGACAATGACGCTGGTGCTGGATGCATGGAATGGCTCACCAACGCGGTTGTTCAGCTCATAGTAGGCGATGGAGCACCAATTGGTGGGTTCTTGGTACGTGACAGCTGATAAATCTACAGACGACAGACAGAAAGGAAATCATTGGGAAACTTTGCAGAAACAATGGCTTCTTCCATAAATTGAATAGCAACAGATCCCTCAAAATTATACACATTGCAAGAATGAAGAGGACATTAACCATCAAAGTAACTAGTGCATTTCAATAACTTCTGTTCAAAGAATGAAGAGGACATCCACTATTGAAGCAAATAATGCATTGAGATACTTCATTGAACGAAGAGAAATAGGAGCAACAAAGCAAAGCTATGTGTAGAACACTGGTCTGTTTGAACTTGATGATGAATGTCTTCATGATTACAAAGCTCATTCGTAACCCTAGTTTCTACAAAACATCCTACTGTAGCAATCCTATGCTAACAATTTCTAAGAGGTCAAACCCCCCCCCCCCAGAGACGTCCACAATAATACACTTACAATATTACCTTAGGAATGCAAACCTTACGTTATTCCAACCATTTCATTCCATTTTCTTTGGTGATCATGTGATTTGGCAGGCATCCAACCATTATTGAGGCACCTTGCTAGACACGCTTGCATATAGCTACTGTACTGTAGATATGCTCGTATATAGCTAGATATGCTTGCATACACAGTACCGTTCCATCTCAATTGACTCGTCCGCATCCCAAAATTGTCCCACTCGTCCAAATTCCGTCCCACTCGTCCAAACTTCGTCCCCTCAAAAACCCCCCTCTGCAAAACCGCAAATACAAACCAAACTCGTCCCCTATTACTATCAACAAAGACTCGTCCGCGCCGGACGGAAAACCGTCCCCAACAAAATAGGATTAAGAGATTGCCGAAAATACACACCTGTTTATGCAAACAGTCACGGTGGATACTAGACCATCGCGTGGATTATAAATCCCGCAAGGCTGACTGGTGAAGTACCGGTACCGTTATTCATCACAAGAAGGAATACTAAAAGCATGATTATTAGTGAGAAGTTGGCAATATCATTTGCTTACAAAATTAATAAAAAGATTAACAAATTCTTTGTTATCCCAGACAACTGTATTCACAGTAATATTCCACACATTCCATACAGAAAAGAAACTATAGCGCCAATGAACTCCAGCAATTGTGTCGTGCAGCTGGCAATCTTTTTTTCAGATATCTTAAATATCTAGGTCAATTTCTATTAGGCTTTGAGTTCAGCGATTTTGTTATATTTCCGCCATTTACCGTTATTTCATCGTTTATATGCTATTGTTGACAACTCGTCACTATTGGGAACACTTTGGATCGTTCCATTTTATAGCGCATTTCAAACTCGTCCGGAACTCGTCCAAAGTGTCCCCAAACCGTCACACTCGTCGCGGACGAGTTCAAGTGGTGTCAAGCGGAATGGTACTGTAGCTGACACATATGTGTACATGCAGTAGCTAGATAACTTTTTAAACTGTATTCTCTTATCTTACGTTGTGTTTCAATGATGCAGAAAATGTCAAGGCAAGACCTCTTGTTTGCCATCAGGTATTGTTTACTCTCCTCACTATATCTTGATTGCTGTGCCCTACATTTGCACACTACACCGCTATCAACTCCTCAATTACAGGGTCATCAAACATAAACAAAACAAAAAATGCAAAACTAAGTTGTACTGGCAAAATAACCAATAACTGGTGGAAAGCAGGATTTTTCCTCTTACCTGCCAAGTTAATACCGGGTGGTACGTTGCCTTGACTGGTATCCATTGGCTGGGAACTATCTTTAGTCTTGTCATCAGGGGGCATATAAGCTGGTGGAGGGGTATCGGCTAAAATGAAATGATTGCATTGGTTATAAAAGGTCAAGCTGGACAATATCTGTACTATCCTGGTTATTTGAAACATTTGGACCTTTGGGTCGAAGCAGGAGGAGAGGTTCAGCTTCGATCAGTAGACATGGCCACACCCTAACCCTCCAGGAATCAGCAGGGAGTTAAAAGAAGCCGAAGATACCAAAACCCCTAGCCGAGGAGAAATGGGAAAGTAATTGTCAGGGAAGGAGAATAGAAAAACCCTAGGGAAATTAACTGAAGGACGATAATGGCAAAGAATGATGGGTAGAGGTATTGTGAATCTATGGTATACACTAAATGGCACACAAGAGGGAGCTAAGCAACATACCAGAAAATCAAATAACAAAGGATACTCAAGTCTAGATCAAACTAAACAGTCCTCTTGCAGATGGATGGCTAAAGGTTGTGGAGATGTATCAATTATTGTTTTTAAGCAAATTGGATGGAAGAAATTATAGCCTTGCCAAGGGATGTTTAGAGTCACTATGAGCAAGATACCAGCTGACCTTACAGGATATCCATTATTTCCAGCAACAAAATCATTCGAAAATGACCTGAATGAGATTTTACCAGTGTATTCCATTAGATGTTGCAAAGCTCATGCTAAATTCCCAAATCATACTGATTTGGATATTTTACGAGCGACTCACCCGACTCCCCTGACTCATGCACCACAATGCATTGCAATTGGTTTGGAAGAGTAGGTGTAATAAAGGAAAACTAGCCAACTGTTACCTGGTACACCATAGGGGCTGTTTGGATCTATTGAGCTGGTACTCGGTGATGGCTGAGGCTGTACTGGAGAACTCGGTGGCATGTTTGGTTGGGGAGAGTGGGTCTGCTGAAAGCTCTGCGGAAAGGTAGCGTTGTTTGGGAAAGGTGGCTCAGGTAAACTTCTATACGGTAGGAGGCTGTGGGATGGAACCGACTCGCTGTGGCGCGGCACTAGCACAGGTGGAAGAACTGAACATAAAAAGAGAAAGAAAATGGGAGTGAAACTCTAATGGGTTGTATTTACAGGTACTAAATAACCTGAGATCAATTAAATGCAAAGACACTAATGCAACAAGTCAAGTCTTTGCAGTGTCCCATCCAAAAAGACTGAGGCCTTAGGATATTCTATTCTATCAATTCTATCTACAATTACAACGAACAGGCTACCAATGACTGGCTGCAATTAACCAACTCAATGCAATGGCATTCAAATCCTGTAAGGAGTCTCCTATGTAGCTACAAGACCTGCCATACACTGTTACAGAAGGGTTAGTTGTTGTTTCCTGCTAAACTTATCCATTCTTAGGTTAAGAGGCCAATCGTATCTCATACTATAGCTAAGGTAAGCTTTCCTGTACGGTAGCTACAAGACATGTCATACATTACTAGGGTAAGCGGTTTTCCTCTTTACATCTTCTGTAACTATAAGACCTGTCATACTCATAGGTTGCTAGGGTTAAGGGTTACAGTATGTCCTACTGTATTAAACCAATTCCTTCTGTGGCTACAAGGCCTATCGTACCTCATACTGTAGCTACGGTTAAGGGTTATTTCCTACTAACCCTATCTGTTCTGTACTGCTCAATGTATATTGCTAGGATTACGAGTTCTTTGCAGCTAACATCTCTTCTACAGCTACAAGAAACACCCGTATGGACCCACCCATATGTCATGCATTGCTAGGATTAGGGATTCTTTCCAGCTAACCTTATCTCTGCTGTAGCTACAAGGCCTCTCATACCCTCATACTGTAGCTACAGTATGGTTAGGGGTTCTTTCCAGCTACTGTAACCTCTTCTATAGCTACAAGACCTGTGATGTCTTGCTAGGATTAGGTGTTCTTTCCTGCTAACCTTATCTCTTCTGTACCTACTATACAAGACCTATCATACGTTGCTAGGATTAGGGGTTCTTTCCAACTAACAGTATCTAGAGTTGCTAGAGTTAGGGGTTATCTCCAGGTTTAGACTTCCAGCTAACCCTATCTATCTCTTCTGTGGTTACAAGACATATCATACCTTGCTAGAGTTAGGGGTTATCTCCAGGTTACATTTCCAGCTAACCCTATCTATCTCTTCTGTAGCTACATGGCATATCATTCCTTGCTAGAGTTAGGGGTTATCTCCAGGTTACATTTCCAGCTAAACCATATCTATCTCTTCTGCAGCTATAAGACATATTATATCTTGCTAGGGTTAGGGGTTCTTTCCAGCTAACCTTATAGTATACCTTCTGTAGCTATGAATCCTGTCATTCCAGTTCATATCCAGTGAAGGATGAGTGAACCATTCCTAAGATATTTTCCATCCTGCTTAACACTTAGGTCGGGTACACCGCAACGTCTGCTCATTGTATACTGTGTACATTGTAATCCACTGTGAGGTGAGGAGTGAAGGCAGTAGTACAGTATGGTAAACAGTACATCACAGTAGTTGAAGCAGGATTCTTGTTGTGTTATGGTAACTACAGTTAGAAAAAAATGTTAAGGTAATTAAACTAATAAAGCTCCATACGGGTGGGTCCAAGTAACAAACTTTCAATAGGTTGATTTAAGCAACATAAGGCTCCATTCACGGTATGGCTCCTTCCCTGAGATGCAAACCACATTTTTCAGATTTAGGTATAATTTATCAACGACTCCTCCGCAACACATGTACCCATCTACGATACAATCAGAGTTGCCTTTGATTTAGTTCAGGCAGGGCCCCTTTGAAAATAAACGACATCCTATGGAGGCTTGTTTTGACTCTGTCCCCTCAAAACCAGCTGGAGATACATTGCAGCACATACTTGAACCTAGCCTCCTTGGAGATGATATTTGGGATTATAACTATCAGACAATACACCACATGAATGAGACTCTGGCAACCACTTCACTACATGTGGTATTTATGGAGGATATGGCAGCTGTGGGTTTCTCCTTAAAGGAGCATTCCCATTTTGATTTTTGAAAACTCATCATTATTTCATATTGCACAACTGGCAATATCAATCAACCACTTCAGCCTTTCCAATATTAGTTTGTCCATAATTTCTAATGGGGGGGGGGTTGTGCCATATCCGGTAGAGAAGAAATATAGATATTACTACTGTACAACAGAAACGAATGAACCAAGCCTGCAAGCAAAAGCTCTACTGTAGGCTTCTGGATACCAGGTACCTCAAAAACCACATCACCTCAAGTGACAACATCATCCAGGTGGATTTATTTTGGAAATGACAACTTCTCTTTAACTTTTAAGACTACAAATTGCGAAGTTACTAAACTACAGTACAGTAAGCATGCAATCGATATGCCGACCAAATCATCCAGCGTACAGGTAGGCTAGTATGCTCCCTATAATATGCATTTCGTTCTGATGATCTTCCATCGTTCTTTTGTCCAGCTGTAAAAACAGTGTATAGTGCATTACAGTAGCCACGGTACAGTAGCTCTCTCTACATAAATTTCCAAAAAAAATATTTCCAGCTTTCAAAACATACATCATACTTTTATGGATGTCATCCTGGCAACCATAAACTTGGGAGACCCCCACTAATCTAGAAGACCAGGAAAACTAAATAGATTAAGCTTGGCTGTGACATGCCCATTAACTGCCACGGATCGGATATGATTAAAGACTACCAGGGCTAAAGTATACTACATGGGAATTCAGACAATGTTGTAACCTAATCGTAAGTTTGCATCCCAAGGGTATCGCCCACAGTATAGCGCTTCAAGGAGGACATAGGAAGGAGGACATTTGCAGACTCAAATTGCCTAAAAACAGCTTCAAAACCAAGCTTACGGCACGGCAAGTTACAAACCTATACTGTACCCCATAAACAAGTAAATTAGTCACTCCTTATTACAACAACAAAAAAACCTCCCAACAATTTTCCTCCCACATGTCTCTGTCCACTGCTCTATGACCTTTCCCAGCCTAAGACAATAAAATGACTTCTATGAAATCTGACTCAAACAGCCAGCATTAATCACAATTATTTCACCTACATATTTGCCATTTGTATGATATCGCATGTTTAATTAACAGAGTGTTGAAGAAATTAATACCACCCACGCTCTTTTACCTGAGAACAGGTAATGGATTAATCATGGTTAAAGATACAGTATTGTGTTTGGCTCTACACCAAACAACATGCGAAACTGACCAGCTTCCGAGCCCAAATCTTATTTTGTTCTGACTGTTAAGGCCAAGAGATTGTTGGGCATAGTGTAGTGCCACATAATGTGCAGCAGGTGGCTATGTTGGAAGACATAACCCACAACTGACCAGTGCGGGATGTCTTTAACATCACAGATAGTACACATGGATCTTACCTGCTAAACTCTTCTACATTCCATTTGAAATAAATATTACTGAAGCGCTTCTTTAAGAGCAGTTGGAGAACAAAATAGACCATAACTTCTATCCAAAAATAGGCTACAGTAATTTCATATAGCCTACATGTAGTATTGTGTAAGTATCTATCAGTAAGAATTCTATAAAAGACCACGTATCATGTCAACAGTTATGAAAAACCATTAACAAAAACACAGCCATGGATTTTACATTACTATTGTACACAAGCAACACCAAATAAAATGTCTTGCTTTCGAGTACACAAAAAAAATAATAACTTTGTAATTGTTGGGAGAGTTTAGTTTAGTGGGAGTCTAGACAACTTTACACCATTCATGCACCTAAGCAGCATTCCGGATATGTAAAAATCTAAACTAATTCTAACCGTACATCATTTCTAAACTTAGTAAACCATACCTTGCAGTTCATATTGTTATTTGATAAAGTTAGCTCCCACCAAGCCTATAGGCCTAATAAGCTATATGTGACAAGCAAGGAACATTATCTTATTAACAAGCCACCCACCCCCTCTCCCAGCCTCCCCAATCTTTTTTAGTATTCTTGACAACAGTTCCTATACACTATCTCTTTAAAGCCTCTCAGGTGTACTGTACAGTACCCATTGTAATGGCTTTACACTATTCTTTATTGCTTTTTCCCACCTTTCATATTCCCAGATTAACACTCTTGACCTCTCTATTGAAGTTATGTAGGTCATTTCCTACCACTTCAAAAGGAAGGCTCTATTACCTTCCCCAAACCACAATGGCATCAAGTTCATACCAGAAAACTCAGTAAACATACCTCAATAGTGTTGACAACACCTCCCACACAGGTAAACCACTTGGAACTACCATTTGTTTTTTTTTGTTACAGAGCATGTACATTCATATTAAAGGTTTCAGCTGTTGGCAAAAAGTGTGAAAGAAATTCAGTCAAGAGCAATATGAACAACGCTGGATAACTTTCAAGTGCACTCTGGATGTCTACCTGCATTTCCTCCAAAGAGCCAACAATCATTATTCAGCCGGCTATACAAACTTCTGTACAGCATAGCAGCATACAGTATATGGAGGAACATATGGGGGGGGCGAATGTATTTGCACATAGCAAGTGTGTTATGCAAAGCTACAGTACCATATACTCTATGCTATTCAAACATTAATTTTGGTTGGTTATTTTTACAATTTATCTTGTGTATCCTGCTCATCCTATGTTTTACATTGGTTTGTAATAGCAGATTAGTAAAGCAGATTAGATTATGCTATGTCAGAATAAAACTTATTCCATCATTACATACAGTACAACTCGAAGAAACAATAGTCTAGTTACTAATAGGTTTAAGCCATCACACGTCAAGTTTTCACTGCAACATGTACTTTACCAAACTGCAAGACTGGGCATTAAATATAGACTATTTAAAATTAGACCACACACAAAAGCAAGAAAACCACAGCAAAATATCTCCTACAGTAAAACACCAACTTTAAGACTAGAGCCATGCAGGTCTTGCCACATCTCCCATCTGTAAAGCATTTCTGATTCATGCATTTTTGTATTTTTTATCTTGCTCTTTGTCCAGTACTTCTGCATCATCTCAGCCTAAATTTTGCTGAGATGACAGTCTTTGATCCACTAAACTTCCTTCTCTCAACTTGACTAGAACTTAGGCCAATTTTTTAGCTCCTGCAACACCTCTCTCCCTTCTTCTAGTTTCACCAGTGTCTGCTCATCATCTGCATAAACTCCCTCGGGACTATGCCACAGTTCAGTTTTATTTCTACTCAAACATAAAAATTCTATGTTGGGCAATGAATGACATATATTTTGAAACCAACAAGAGCTACTATATCAACCAGACAATGGTATCATCAGCAAATGCTACCCATAGTAATTTTCTCCAAATCACGCTCAGCCTAGTTCTGATTCGAAGGCACCTCAAACTAAATGGGATACTTCAGAGTGTGAGTCACATTAACCTCTTTGGGAAGTTCCGTGAGTCATACGAATAAACAACCGAATGCCACTGGGCAAATCAAGCAATGCAGTCTACCAAGGTTTACATTATGCATAGTCACGAACGCTGTCCATATTACAGTACAATATGCGATGCGTTTTACAGTATGCACAGCAAGAATACGTCACTCGTGTTTAAAGTAAGGATTTGACACAGGATGAAGAAAAACAAAATTTGGAAGGATTGGTTATTCTTTTATTTTAACATACTCGCACTTTTTCATTTTTCAGTAAAATTTGTGAAAGGAAGATCTAATCTTTCACAAGGCCTCAAAGACTATGAGATTTAAAGCTAACGCCTCCTCCACACAAACAGATTGTGTTGGATCAATCTTGCAGGTATTAAGCAGTAGCTTGAAGAAACTTGACCAATGAACAGAACTTCCAATCACTTCCATGGAAAAGGTTCTAACTGTAAATTACACAACTCTCCCAATTTTATCAGACACAATTTGACCATGCTGACAGACCTTTAAAACAATTAGCAATTCCTTCATGGAATTTCTATACATGTTCACCAGCTTTCTTCCAAATTCACCAAACCTTACTGGTTTGAGGCTTTACTAGCTATACACTTACCCATCTGTAACTAATTGCTTACATTTACCTAAATATAGCATACCCCATACTCAGAAAACTTTTACAGTTCCACCAAGTATCGTTTTATTTGAAAAAAAAGACTTACCAGGACTTTCGACTCTTTTGTAATGGTAGGGGTTGATGCACACATCTTTTTGCTTTTTTCCAAATGCATAGTCGCAGCAGTCTAAAGCCTTCAGCTCGTGGTGACTCTGGAGATCTGGCCAGCGCCATACCCTACAATAAATAACGTGGGGGAGACCTTTCCGATGAGACACCTGAAGTCGGCCATCCAAAGACCTCGGGATGGTGACGCATTTACTCGGCTCTCCAGGACGCGACAGAGCCTTCTCAAGTTCTTCCATGGCACCTTTTTTCTTTTTCAATTTTTTAACCAGAGAGTCCACAGCCTTTTCGGCCCATTTCTCTTCCTCATCCCCCTGCTTCCAGCCCAGAAGCCTCTTCACGACTGGACTGGTAAAGGAAAACAAACTTGCCATGGTCATGATGAAGTTAGTCCATACAACCAGGACACTGTGTATGGGGGGGGGGGAGGGGGCTGCAACCTTCCTCTAACTCAATTAACAGAATCAATTATCATATTCGAACACAGGCCAGCATCTTGATAATGGGTTTGTGCTTTGGTGAAGTTCTGAAAGAGAAAAAACAAAATTTACACATGGAAACATGAATGATTGATTGCTGTACATTTAAGTGATTGATTGCTGTACATTTAAGTGGAAGCATGTATGCACAAGACATACATTTAGTATTCATACTATATCATGATTGATTGACAGGACTATCTAGATTCATTGAGAATAGATACTGTACGGTTGTAACCATGTCAATACCAGCCAACAGCTGAAACAAAGCATTCAACCCAGTCTTTATTGGAATATAAATGATATTCAGCTGTAACTTTCAGGAATATTCAAGGCTTGAATAGTCCCACAAACAGTTCAAACATTGTTCACAGGTAATTATTTACGCCAGCAGGATAGACTGTGTGTGTATGGACAGCTGTGTAACAGTCAGACTGGAGTTTGTGTTTCGGGAAAGTATGCTGGAAAACTTCAACCCAGATTATTTGCTGTAGGGAATCAATCACGTAGAGGCCGTAGCAATAACCATTAACTGCTATGCAAGTTTTTGAACATTTTGCATAGCAGTTTTGTACCTGTATACTCTATAAGCGGAGTGCCACCATAGGTTGGCGCAGATCGCAGGAAAAGACACTTCCCATGCCTTTTTGTCATCACCACAGATCCCATTTGTGGGTCACATGAGTGAATTTATAATACAAATAAAGTAGCTTTGACGTATTTTTTGGCACATCTCTGTGGGGCCCCTTGTTTCGTACGATAGAATATTCCGACAACTCGCAAAAACATTCTTGTTTGATGGTTGGTAAACTTTTCTATATCAACTTCATTGACTGCAGTGTTTGGCGGTTAGGGTTAACAAGTACAGTATTTCTTTTAGAAAGTGTTGTTTCGTGGCTAGATGGATGACTGCTATCAATGCGGTTAGTTGCTGAACTGTAACACGTATCTTTTATCAAGATTTTTGTGCTACTTTGATAGATCAATATAGCATATGCCTGCAATTATTTTTGCATCGCACCTTGTGCGATGCAATTGTGAGACGTGTCGCAGTGACCATTTTGGTTTGCATTTTGCGATACAGGGGAAATCGAACACTGACCACAACGCATCGATACAGCCCAGGAATATTTCAGGATTTTATAGAAACCTCCTATCCCTCTATGCGACGCCACTCTGCGACACAGACACCATTTTAAACTACTAGCTCGATGGTTAGTTAAGAAGCCATCTAACAGCGATCCTAGATGTTCCAGATTATCCAAGGAACCGAGGACTATAAGAGAACACTCACTCTTCAGTTCAATTGGATCCTCTTATCCCTGTAAGTCTCTGACTCCATCTTCTGATTGGTGAGAATTCCTTATATAGGGAACCTCTTGTGGTGGGAGAAGGGCAATCCATTTCCCCTAGAGAACTTGTGGGCTTAGGTTTCCCAATGGAAAGGTCTAAGACTCCATTAGGTGACCTCACACATGCCCTGACCCATCACATTAAAAGGGCTCATACCGCACTGTAGTTACCCTGCCCACTAAGGTTGCCTAAGACAAGAAAATAAGGGGGCGAATCCTACTACCTGTCATAGTCGTGAATCTACAGGAAGGATGGTGGGTGGCAATAGAGGGGTAAGTATGTAGCTGGTAAAACCCCAAAACGGTAGGTTTTGTTGATTTTACTTACCAATCTCGTACCATATAGGGGGGAGGGTAGATGCACGGGTACAGTAGTTGCAATATCCTGAACGTCATGAGCGTCGAGCAAGGTGATGACCTCAATAAGCCAAAATGGGAAATGGTATCCTAAGAAGCTGCTGTATAAGGGCATCACATAAAAGGGGATTCATAGTCTCTTCAGAGACTGGAAGGTGATGAGAACAGGTCTCTGAAAGCTGCATCCCTAATCTGAAGGCTGCATCCAGAGTTGTAGGAAAAGCTGTCCATTGTTTATTCTTAGCAAGGTGATCGTGTCTCCCAGGAGGGTGGACTCAGAAGGGAGACTTCTCGGGAAAAAGTGTTGAAAACACAGGCGGAAACGATTGCCTGGTCGGCTCCAGGCTTGGGCTCGTATATTTCTGAAGTGCCTCTCCAAAGTACCTCTAAAAGAGTCGAGAGCTGGCTGTCGAGAGCTGGCTGTTGAGCCTGTGTAAATTAATTGGAGGGAGGAACCACCTGCACGACACTGCTGTAACACCGAGAAGACTCCCTTCCGGGCATAGAAATGGTCTCAGATGTCGGTTCCAGCCAATGGTGACACATTCTTCCACATTGAAGCATAACATAACCCTGAGGCGGTCGTCGTGTCTTGTCGGATTCGATCAACCTTCTTTGAGAGATCTTGATCCAGGCCTTGACATAAATTTTAAAAACAAGTCGCCACTTGGCGAGCGTGACTAAAAATCTACTCGCCAATTTGTAAAATTCACTCGCCAATTTCTTAAGCCTAGTATAACGCATTGGCAACAACAAACAAGTCACATAGGCCTAACTGTTACTGCTAGCAGTACAGCATAACGTTAGGCTAGGCTTCAGATAAAGTTAGCCTATTTAATAGTGCTGGGCCAATATTAATTCTGACCGAAATCGATATTCATAATCCATGTACGTAAACGTAAAGGTAATAAATTATCGGCTGCCTTCAGATCATCATTATTCATTTTCACGAATTTTTTTGTGGAATAATTAGTGGGGGGGGGTACATCTTCAAGTCGTAAACGGGGCCCAAACACGACAGCCACAGCTGTAACTTTTTACCACGTAGGCCTACAGTATAACATACTACGTTACAATTTTCTATAGGTAAATCAAACTTACTACAGTATTACCGATTGAATAAACTAAACTCTGTGCTAATCTTTAAGAAAGATATCAAGCATAATTTGTGCGGCAAGAGTTGCTTCATTATTACGTAACAAATCGTTTCAATTAATTAGCTGAATAATGTTAAAGCCCCGCCTATAATGAAAGGGAATCTTCAATTTGTACTACGGGGTTTGTATTTATTCCGTATAGGCGCGGTCCCATGGAGTAGGCTTATATCCCATATTTACTTTTGCCCCGAGCGTGATCGAAGAAGAGTAGGGTCCAAA
>JAODAG010000021.1:45420-58049 GCA_027574785.1 Orphnurgus asper | reverse complement strand
TAAGGTATGTTACTGTTGGGTGTTAAGGTATGTTACTGTTGGGTGTTAAGGTATGTTACTGTTGGGTGTTAAGGTATGTTACTGTTGGGTGTGTTAGTCATACAGTGCCTCTATTGGTGTAAATCAATACTGACCGTTGCTGTGCGTCACTAATGTATGATGCTGCTGTTCCGATTATTGTAGCTCAAGAGGACTGTTCTATGAAGATGCTTTACGTAAATGTATATCTTGAAAACTGTCGACATCAAACGAGGCAGGTAACATTACCCACTTAGTTACCCTGTCCGTAAGTTTACACCTATGCAGATTAATGCAAAGGCAGTACTTTACATGTCAAGAGAGCAGTCAGTATCTTGCAGTTTTACTGCAGGACAGAACATCGAAGACGAGACTGTCAGGGGCAAGGAGTCATGCAATGCAGATTGAACGCTGCAGCAGATCAAATGACCATCCCGCCACACAGTTGAAGCTAATAATTAATTGGCAGACCTGCTAGCTCAATTGCCACTCATAGGAGACCTACGTCCGCATGAAGATACAAGGAATGGCCATGGATGCTCTTTTAAAAGAAGATGCATTTTTGGCGCTGTCCTTCGGACAAGCTCCTCTCCGGACTTGGTTGTCCAAATGGGTTTTGAGGGGTCGTCTGAATAGTCCTTGCAAACCCCACATCCCATATTCGTACCCTGGATACACACAGTATACAGTTTCTCTACAATTGCTCGATATAGAACAGCTACTTGTAACCCACAGTACAAATACTGCACTATTGTTTGTACAAAATACTACGCAGCAGTGCCACACAGTATACAGTTTCTCTACAATTGCTCGATATAGAACAGCTACTTGTAACCCACAGTACAAATACTGCACTATTGTTTGTACAAAATACTACGCAGCAGTGCCACACGCAATAGAATGCGAGTTTGTGATGGACATTCAAGATTACTTTCACCGTGATAGGAACTAGATCATTTCAAAGGGATTCGATGCATAACAATAATAATAATAATACAGTACTAGCATGAGCACACCAGCCTGTCAGACTTTCGTCCAGTAAGAATGTGAGCAACATTCTGGCCTAGATCAAACATGCAAGGGATAAACCAATTTGGGTTTTACTTTACAACGTTAGGCTGTAAACGAGTGTGAAGATAACTCGTTGCAAAATAGGCTAAGTCATCAGGCCTGATGTACTAACCAAAGTACATAATACAATTATGACATTAAGTGGACATGCTTCAAAACAGAGAATGCGTGCTTGTTCATCGTTAATAACAACTGGAGGACAATATCAGGTGATGGTATTTAGCTATTAAAGGATTAAGGGAACCTATGGTTACAGGCTTCAGTGGATGGAGCACCAACTAACTATAAGTATAACCATGCTTACAGATTATCAAACTTTAAAACCATCTTTAAAACCATCACATTTGGTGTTAACCTATCGTTTGTGTCATAGAAAACCGAACTCTGCGTACTGCGACAAAGTCTGCACTTGGCGTTTCTGCAGTCGAGGAGTACACGTGTTGGTGACAGAATCGGTATGCAGCGTTACGTGCAGCGTTACGTACTACTGGTTTTAATGATACAGCGTCCTGCACCAGGCATGGCAGACCGACGTCACATCGACCCGAGCCGTTTATAGCGACCTTCTGACATGGCCTATAATAATAATAATCATTGGCCCCCTTCTAGGTTGCTGCATAAAGAACGACTATTAACTTCTACACAGACCATTAGGAAGCATGGCTGAAGATTACGAGCGGTCATTATTAATGGTCTGAATAGCCGCAATTGCAAAAATAACACTTAACGGTGATTGTCAGTGGGGAAGTTTGTCAGGGGGGGCTAATGCCCTATCAGCAGTGTACATGGATACCCCCCTCCCCTTCCTCCTTCCACACTACACTCATACCCACTATTCCCTTTATCTGACTGGGTAAAAAACAATTGACCGACTCTAGAAACTGTTCAGAGTTTGAAGGTTCATAATATCAAACATAGCACACCAGTGTAGCGGCCGCAACGATGCTTAGATTAACGGGGCATCAAAATCCGTCCACTTTTCTGAACAGACATTGTTACCGCGATGTTATGACTCACGTACGCATTGTTTGAAAGTCTCGTGAAAATGAGGAACACAATCTCATGAACAAGCGAGTAAATTCACTGTTCCAAGACGAAAGACAACCATGTACCTAGTTTGTCATTTGATAACATACCACATGCCACTGAAATGCACCATCTAGGAATAAAACCATTTCCTCTTTGTTATGACTTTATTTTTAAAACTCAATATGCTTCTTTAATAGCCAAAATACTTAATGTATATCACACTCATCTGTCAACTTTTTCAGGCTGGTGTGTGACCCCTTGACACTGTTCAATGACTACCCCCCAATCATTACATGTCAATGTAAGAAATTTGTTTCAACATATTCATAACATGGTAATTCCATAGTTTGGTAACTATATATAAGGGTAAAATTAAAAGTTTTAAAAGAGAAAACAGGAAACTACGATAACACAAAAGTAAACCCACTAAATATACCAAATATCAATAAAATACAGGATCTAAGTTTGGGACTAGCTGTCACCTCAGTGTCTTCCGAGTTGGTCTGACAGGCGATGTCTAGCGCAGAAAAGAAGTGGAAGATTCTCCATACTGCGCCTCTCGCTGGCCAGAAATTAGGGCGAGGAAAATGCTACAGTTTCTTGATCAAAAGTTTAACATGTTCCCCTGAATGAATTAAAGTGAAATGCCATGTTTGTATGTAATAAACTGTGTCTACTGCCTATCATGACCTTCGTGCCATGTACTAAGAGAACCATTTAAGGAATTTGACATTTGGCCTGCTCCCTGATTAGTATGCATGCTATTTACACCAAAGAACAATAGGGATGGATCACCTTCTCACTACTGTATGTAGACCACGAGTATACAGTCCATGCGAAATGCGTCATGGCACGCTTTCAAGTTAGTTCCTGCCAGAATTCTTCTCAGAGGCTCACTGTCAGGTCAAATTAATTATAGATACCTTTCATGCAAAGTTGGAAGAAATGAAGTCGTGGAAAAAAAATAGCCCCTCCCCCCCTGATTTGCTTCAGCAAAACTAATGTGAAATCACCACCTGACCATGTCCGTGCATTTCTGGATCCACTGGTAGTGGAAAAACACAAAGATGGAGTTGCTAGAATATACTGCAAACTTTTTAAACAAAAGATGGGGGGGGGGAGAGGGAATATATACATTTTTTTTAAGAATGAACTTAAGCAACATGTATGACAAAAGGCAACATGCATGTTCTTACCTCACAGAGGAGTCTCCTTCTTGAAGCCATTCACCGTCGACCGGCCCTCAATGTCGACCCTCATCGCCCGTTTCTGCTCCTGGGGGGTCATGCCAGACCCATTACTGATGATGCTCGGCTGACTCACCACCACGTGCACCGTCCCGCCGCCACGCCCAGTCTGGAGATTGGCCTTGTTCTGGCTGGTCGTGAACCGAGCAATGTTAGGGTTGGTGGCGATGCCATTTCGACGGGGTCTGGCCTCGGGGGAAGCCGACGTCGTACTCCCCTTGGTCTTGTTCGGAGAGTTTCCGCCGCTGGAGGTGTTGGCGATGACCCTCTGCAGGTTGCACTGGTTGAACGTCACCGGAAGGGACGCCTTGCGGTGAACGTGGCTCGTGTCCGTCGTGTGATTTGGAAGCGGATGGACCTGCTTCATCTGCGCAGGCTGTGAAATGGCGCGGACGTGGAACCCTCCTTGCGAGGAGGGATTGGATCGAGTCGCGTCGATCGATCCTTGCCGCCGGGGGGAGCTTTGATGGGGCGACCCGTGAGACACCGGATGCCTCTGACCGCCATCGGTCTGCTTTGATGGACCATGGGTACTCGGCGCACGTCCAGTGGGTACTACAGAGGTGAACAGGATTTCGTGGGACGGCAGACCGTGTTGAGAGCCAGAGGTCGATATCTGTGACAGGGAGCTGGACCTGGATACCTCCTTGCCTTCCAATACATGGTAGAATGGCTCGCTCTGGGCAAAATCCCCACCTCCGGGCAAACCACGCTGGGGTGAACCTTCTTGATACCCACTGTTTCTGATACCGGAGGATGAGTTGCTGGTGATTGGCGAGAGGTCGTGCGGGTAACGAACCTCGCCGCTGACTGGGTTGCTGATGACTACCGACGCATGGACATTTGCATCAGAGGATGATCTACGATGTCCTCTCTTGATGTGAGATGAGACCGGCGGGGTCCCATTTGGGTGGCCAGCACGGGTCGGAGATGGATGCACATCAGGGGCAGATGTTTTTCTAGTAGACACCTGGTGGACTTGGGCCTGATGAACCACTGGCGATGCTGACCGTGTTGATTGGCGAGCAGGGGACGGAGACCGCCTTGGTAGAGACCCTGTAACGTTCTTTCTGCCAGATATCTTCTGCTTCTGGTAAATGTAGTCGGAGCTGTGAGCGGTGGTGATGTTCTCTGGAATCGTTTGAAAAGAGCTACCTGAAGTCATCCTGGAGGAGGAGCTCTTAACGCTTCCTGGGTCGGGATCGGATCTGGTCATCGGGGGTTTACCACAGACAGGCGATTGCACGTGCATTTGAATTTGTTCCATGAAAGATGAATCCTTGGTGACATCACCTGGTGGTAGCAAGTGCGTCGCTGAATTATTGGTGAGATTCGATGAAGACCTGGACGAAGCAACCGATCTCCTTTTCTCGCAAGTGGAATCGGGCGAGCCAGACGAAGAGCTATTGATGGCGCCGTTTGTCAACATACCCGTAGAACCCTTCATGTCCATATCCCTGGAGGAGGAGGAGGACTGCTGGTCCGACGACCGAGACGGAGAGATCGGAGGGAAGGCACCACCAGACTTCTCCAGGAGCCCCACCACCTCGTGGTGGCCTCCTTTCACCGCTACCTTCATCGCGGTACGCCCCTGCCTGTCCGCATGGTTCGGTTCGGCGCCGTGCTGCAGCAGCGCATCTACCACCTCCGCGTGCCCCTCCTGGGCAGCGATGCAGAGCGCAGAGGCGCCCTGCCTGCACGTGTGGTTGATGTCGGCCCCGTGCGACAACAACACCTCCAACACCTGGACGTGCCCCTGCCACGCAGCGGACTGGAGCGGCGACCGACGCTCCCTGTCCATCGCGTTCACGTTGGCGTTGAACTGGGAGAGAGTCTCGACGATCCCTACGTGTCCCTGCCACGAGGCGACGTGGAGAGCCGTGCGCCCCTCTAGGTCTGGTATTTCGGGGTTTGCCCCCCTTTCGAGAAGGAACTTGACTAACGGAACCTTATTGTCCAGGGACAACATGTACAGCGTGGTCCTCCCCTCTGCGTCGACGTAGTTGACATTTCCTCCCCTGTCAATCAGGAGTTGAGTGAGTTCCCCGTGACCCTCCAACGCGGCTGCACGGAGCGCGTTCCTTCCGTCGTGGGACGTGTTGTGGATGTCTCCTCCGCAGCCCAGCAGTTCGTTCACCGTCTCGATGTGTCCCTCCTGGCAGGCCAGGATCAGCGGTGTCCGGCCGTCCCTGTCTGCGACATCGACGGTGGAGTGGGACCCAAGACCCACAATCACGCGGCACACCTTAGTGTGGCCTTCGTGGGCACTCATGTGCAAAGGAGTCCAACCGTGGTTGTCTTTGTGCATCTCATCCAAACCTCTGTCCAGGAGTATTCGCACGACTTCACAGTTCCCCTGGACGGCAGCGATGCAGAGCACTGTACGTCCTTCGTTGTCTATGGAATCGACAGCTGCGTCCCAGTAGAGCAGAGATTTAACGATGGAGGTGTGGCCCATGGACGCTGCGGCGATGAGTGCTGTCCTGTTGCTGTTGTCCACGTGGTCAACGTCGGCTTTACCTTCCAATAAAAGCTCAACTACTTGCTCGTGGCCTTCGTAAGCAGCCATAATCAGGGGGGACATCCCTTCATTATCACTGTGGTCTACATATGCTCCCCTCTCTACCAGCAGAGAGATGACCTTGGTGTGACCCTGGTTCACTGCCACGGACATGGCAGCTACTGACAGGGCCGTACGTCCATCGCAGTCCGAATGGTTTATATCAGCACCATGCTCTAGTAGGTCCTCCACGATCTGGGTGTGGCCCATGTAGGCAGCGGCTATCAGGGCAGTCCTACCATCTTGGTCCATCTGGCTCACCTGGGCTCCATGCTCAATTAACTTATTGACAATGTCAGCATGGCCACCCCAGGCAGCAGCTCTCAAGGCAGTCCTCTTATCTGTGTCACTGCAGTCCACTTTGGCGCCGGCATCGATCAGGGCAGTCACCACTTCGGTGTGTCCTCCCCACGCCGATGACCTCAGAGGTGTCCACCCTTCGTTGTCAACATGGTCAATGTTTGTCCCCTGGTCAATCAACAGCGTCACTATTTCCGTATGCCCCTGACGTGCCGCCAAGCCGAGAGCAGTCTGTCCAGTTCGATCACAGATGTCCAGATTTGGGTTCTGCGACATCAGAAAGTAAACGGCATTGACATTTCCGCTGTAACAGGCGTTAGCAAGAAGGGACCGGCCGTTGCTATCGACTTGATTGACCGATGCGCCACTTTCCAGGAAACTCTTCAATGTTTCCTCCTTCTCTAAGGCATCTAGAATTATCAGAGAGTTTCTATCAATGTCTACAACCCTGGCCCCGGCCTTTGAGAGCAATTGCACAACGTCTTGGTGTTTGTTTTTCTGCCGTATAGGGCAGTCGTAGAGCGGCGTTCCTGCCCACATCATCCACAAGGCTAAATGGTTATCGTCCAGCGGAGCTTCCGTCCTTGCTCTCAGTAGGTTTCGAGCAAAGTCCTGAACCTGAGTCGGCGTCAGGTCAGAGGCACTGCAGGTATACCGCAAGGCGAGCATGGCATGCCCTTCAGCTTGACTGCAAAGGTATTTCTGGGTGCAGAGTTTAACATCTTGGATCCACTCGGCAAAACTGTGGTGGAAAAGAGCCAACTTGTTCTCTGAATTACTGAAGAGTAACCGGGACATTAGGTCCAGCCTCTCGCCAAAGTCTCCCTTCGTGAGGGACAGATTTCTTGTCCTGGCGCAGGAGTACAGTTCACTCTCGGTCATGGGGTGGGCACTGGCAAGGAGTACGCAAAACAGAGGGCGTAATTTACTGAAATGCTTCTGCGCAAACATCCTCTGACACTCCCACAGGTACAGTCCGTTCAGCGTCGCGGGGATCTCAGCCACGTCCGGCAGGTCGATGAATCCGTCGGACACCCCGTTCAGAACCCTCTCCAAGTACAAGACACACCCATTGCTCTTGATGTGAAGTTGGTTCAACATCTCTGCCGTCTCCTTGTTCAGGTGCCTCCGGATGGAATCGTCGTGGTCCAGCCTGTTGAGGATGTACTGCTGCACGTCGCGGACGATGTAGGACTTCCGCAGGTCGTCGAGGCTGAGCTTCCGGAAGCCGGTGAACAGCCTCGTGACGGTCTTGCTCTGCTTCCGGGCGCTGCACACCAGACAGAGCCACGGGGGGAACAGCTCGTGGTGGCTGGCCAGCAGCTCGGCCACCGTCCGACTGGACGTGGCGCCCTCGCCGGGGGACAGGTGCGGGTATCCCTCGTCGATGGAATCGACAAGTATGAAACAGTTCCGGCCGGGGGGGCCGAGGGCGCACAGAGGCACAAGGATCCCGTTTTTGAAAGCTTCGTCGGGATGGCGTTCGCAGTAGGCCGGCTCCAGCGCCGCCTGCACCTCGGGGTCTCTAAGCTTTTCGGAAAACCCCGGAACCAGCGTGGAGTTGATGAGCGATGTGACCAGCCCCTGTATGAACTTTGACACGGAGAGAGTCTGCACCTCATGCCCCTGGCAGAAGTGGTACGCCAGGAGGCGTTTGCCGAGCGACCGCTTCTTCCCCTGCTGCAGCGTCGGCCAGACGATCTCCGAGCAGAGGGCGGTCTTGCCGCTGCCAGGTCCACCCACGATCAACGTACCACACGTCCGAGAGGAATGGCGACTGTCCAGGCAGCGGATCAGCTTGTGGAAGGCCCATTCTCGACAGAAGAAGCTCTTCCCTTGCAGCGTGCTACCACTCATCTTGGACCGGTTTACTTCCAGATTAAGAGCCACATAAACATCTTCCCCAGGCAACCATCAACGATTCTCCAGTTTTTCCAAGACAAAAAATCTACAAGCTCAAGCCTACTGGAGCGGATGTTAGTTACACTGTCAAACACAGTTACACTTCCAATCCTTCATTGCTTGACCGCTGGAACATCTGTTAACAAGAAGAAAAAATCATGAGTTTGAGATAAAAACCCGAGATACTCTGATTATCATCTGCTTTATGTGAATAAAGATATATAGACTTCGCATACTCAACCTGCAGAGCTCATTTTTTTTTTTTTTACTACACACACAGATCCAACGTAGACACACATGAAACAATAGGAGTTCCCACCGGGGTAGAAACTTCACACCTTTCCTTTCCCAGGTCTCTTCGAAAGTTTTGACACATCGTGTACTGGAACTTCACTAAAAGACCGCAAAATTCAATATGAATACAACTCCGTTTGTTTTCAACATAATAGGAACCGCAGGTTCATTGTCCAGGGAGACAATTGACAAATGTCTTCACAGAGACCGGTCGGCCGATAATTGTCAGAGTGTGTATAAACTTGCCGACTCACACGGTTAAAACCACATGCAAGTGTGAATTAGGAGACGACGGATGTGGTGTAAGGTGACGCCAAACATCACAATGGTATTGATCAATATTTTATTAAAACATGATTTGTGAAGGTCTTGCTGTTGGTACATGCTCCTAGTGTTTGCTAAACCTTTAAAAAACATATCAACCCAAGCAAAAGGCTAAAATACATTTTATTTATGCCTACTATGGTTCTCATTACAGTAACATATTTTGATGTAGTAATGACCTTTCTATCAACTAAATGAAGGCAACCTATAGTAGAATACTAGTGGATAGGATAAAATAGGGCAGGATAGGATCAGTTCATAACTGATATACTCCCATACTCAAAAATACATAAAATCCAGTCTTACAACAGAGGACTAAATACAACTTGCTGCATCTCTTCACGTACTGTACACTTCAATATACCGTACACTGCAAGTATGGCACTGGAATTCGCAAGAGTTAATACATGGATGTAGCTGCGGGTAAATCTCATGGACGATTAACGGTACGACCCCAAAACTGGTATCGATATACCAGCCGACCAATGCCAATATATACCGGAAGATTATGGTACATCAGCACGACCCAAAAAACCTGTGTCGATATACCAGACCCGAAAAAACAAAAAAATACTCAAATTTCGCAAAACTGGTCCACACACTGTATACACACACATGTAGTGAGTGACAAGATTCCTGTGCCTCCCTACATTCTACATGCCATCATGAATGATGCATAAGGTTGGCATGGTAACCAAATAGCATACAAGTCAGCATCTGGTTGCTTTAGTAATTTAAAAAATAATATATATATATTTTTTTGGTGCTAATTAACACCCGAAACATAACAGATACTTAGTTGCAAATTGAGGAATTCATCCAAGAAGTAAACTCCTTCACAAAGGTCCCTTGAAGTAAAAGTATTAATCTGTATAATCAATCCTTAAGGAGGGAATTTCCAGTGAGTACAAGCAGCTACTCTGGCTCAGGTTAGCCCTGAGCTCAGAGAATGTCACAATAACTGACACCACCCAGAGCATGTCATCATGGAGGTTATAGGTCAAGCTTCTGAAGGTGTAAGCTCATTAGTAAGAAATGGGCAAGTCGAGCAAACACCAAACCTCAACAAAACGACATGTTTGATCAATTACATCATTCACATACTGCTGGGTTTAACATCGTCACAGTTCACACCCATAACTGTGAATTAGCTTCACAGGTAGTTTGCGGTGTCAGTAAATATTAGGTACATTATTACGTATATCACTATAAAAACATTTTTCTTATTTCTATCTTGCACAACCATCTCCTTATCATCCCAATCATTCCAAATTGGAACCCCAAACACTTCATCACCATGGTGTCCTTTTATTGACTACAACCACCACTGACTGGTACCAAGGTAAACCAGGTAGTAAAAAACCAGGGTAAAACTGTATGTAATTTATATCCACAGGTGTCATGAAGGAACAACAAAGGATGGTACAGTTCAGAGAGGTTGGGCCATCACATGTCAAAAACAGGTCTAGCAGAAAGATTACAATGCCATTAGTTATTTTCCCCTTGCAATGTTGTTAAATAGGGCCAAATACAGGTTGGGGCTATAATAGTACATGGCTGCTAGGAATCATAGATTATGCTTCGTCTCCACTGGCGTAGCCACTGCAATTCTAACAGACAGTAGAGATCCCTGGATGAACCATGGGGATACTATAATATGGACAAACTGCCAGGGAGTGGGACTTGTACTTAGCAACTTGATAAAGATGCTTGTGGGTTCAAAATTTAATTGAGACCATGGTTACAGCATGGAATTACTACCATGGATTCAGTCAGTGGAATTACAATCGTGGTTATACAGTACAGATTACTACTATGGTTACAGTTGGAAATTACTACCACGGTTACACTATATAATTACTACCATACCATGGTTACAATATAGAATGGTTATGGTGTGGAATTTCTACCATGGTTATTGGTACCATAATTAGTTTCTATTTAGCAATTTAGTAAAGATGACAGTACTGTAGAAAACAAAACACCCTCAGCTGTGCTTTAGCTTCATCATACAGGTCTACATGTACGACAGACGCTCTTAGGGATGTTAAAATGATTCACTCGCTGGGACATCTTTTGTAAATACCCTACAAATGGATCATAAAAATACAAAAGGCAATATGAACGACTCCCATGATATTTACATAAAAAAAAGGACTAAAAACATGTTGTATAATTGTAACATTCTTGATTTACTTTAAATACCCCCCCTCCCCGACTTTCAGGATGAAAACCTGCTTTTATAAAACATAGGTTTAACCGTAGTAATTATGCAACATGAATATCAATCTTAAACAGGGCAGTTGATAATGGGGAAGGTAATCCAGGACTTCATGCTGTGCGACCTGCCCCCCCGATTCCTTTCATGATGGGGATTCAATGTTATAGTACTTTTGTTCTGGTCTAATTAAATAAACCTGACCTCTTTAACACCCAGGCCTACCCATAGTCCTTGGAGGAGGTCAGCCTTTGAAACTGGGTCAAGGACCGATTGCCATTCTTTCAGACACACATGGACTCCGGAGAATTCACTTCCAGGTTCTATATTACTGCTCCCACCACCATCAGCTAGAATAATATGCTTCTATCAGAGAGCCACTACTAGAGAGAGCTTCCCTGCTTCTCTCCCGACTAATTTAAAGCTGTGTCAGATAAACTAGCAGGAGATGAAAGATTGAAAAGCTTTTCCATGCTGTTGCTTTCAGGATATCCGAAATAAGGACTCCTACAAAAAAAACGCTCTCCGGGGCGCTGCGAGATGCCAGAGAACCTCTTTATGGCCTTGCCCCCTGCGAGTGCAGTACCAAGACCCGAAACTAGCCATCGGTGGGAATGTGGCTGTCTGGGGCAGAAATGAAATGCATATCAGAGCGCTCCTAAAGGCAGCATTTGCAACAGGGCATAAAATACCAATTACTAAGACCTCTCACCGGGCAGGACCTTCATAGCACTTGGAAGTATAACACATCTCTCAGATCTAATTCCAGAGCCTGGTTTTAGGGAAATTTGCACTTGAAATTGACTTTGTTATCAAAACAATAACTAAAATGGGACAGCAAACCTGGTGTCCTTGGAGCACTCGCTCCAGCAGTAGTATCCAGTAAAGACGGGCAGGCATACAAAACCACACAATTTATGTTTTTAACAAACTCCACTGGCTTGTGCGCCTAATAATTTTAGAGCAACGACAACTTGCCTCGGCCAGCAATAATCATAACAATGCATGTGAAGTATGACAATTAACCCGCCCCGGTCCTTTTGTGACAAGGTGAAGCGAGGTCAAGGCGGCCCCCTATTCAGTAATAATATTATGTAGCAGGCAGTGACATCAAAGAGCATTGCTCACAATGACAATTACCCATGAAAATAAGACCATCAGCAATATCTGTCTGCAATATCTGTTAAAACCAGACTGTTATTGAGGGTTCAGGTGGTTCTTCACCATCTCAGAAATTGTATGTTATGGATTTTACAGTAGTCCTATACTTGTGAACACCGTTTTAAATGGTACTATTTTACAGTCGCTTCAATTCTCTAACCGTCGATCAAAAGTCGAGCCACAAAGGCCGGCCCCTGCAAGTTGACCCGCGACACGAAACAGAAACGTCCCTTTGTCGAGGCCATTATTGTCAAAAAGACTGTCCTCTCCTCCACCGGCGCCATGCTGGGTCCTAAGTGCTCCAGAACATTACCCCGCTGAAACGTTGCCGCCTCCCTTCATTGTCGTCTATACGACGACAAACCAACGCCGATGCAAATTAACACCCAGGCCGAGGGAGAGAATTTAATTTTTGCAGCCCTACGAGCAGAGAGTTCTTTCTAACGTTCGTTTGGTTCCCTTTTCTTGTATTATTTGGAGATGAAACCCCCCCCCCCATGTGGTG
>JAODAG010000021.1:5047-18314 GCA_027574785.1 Orphnurgus asper | reverse complement strand
GGTAGAGGCCTTGATACATCCTGGACTATATCTTTGATACATCTTGGACTATATCTTGATACATCTTGGACTATATCTTTGATACATCCTGGACTATATCTGTGATACATCCTGGACTATATATGATATATCCTAGACAATCTTTGATACATCCTGGACTATCTATCTTTGATACATGCAGGACTATATCTTTGATACATCCTGAACTATATATGATATATCCTAGACAATCTTTGATACATCCTGGAATATCTTTGATACATCCTGGACTATCTATGATATACCCTAGACAATCTTTGATACATCCTGGTCTATATCTTCGATACATCCAGGACTATATCTTCGATACATCCAGGACTATATCTTCGATACATCCTGGACTATATCTTTGATACATCCTGGACTATATCTTTGATACATCCTGGACTATATCTGTGATACATCCTGGACTATATCTGTGGTACATCCTGAACTATATATGATACATCCTGAACTATATATGATACATCCTGAACTATATATGATATATCCTAGACAATCTTTGATACATGCAGGACTATATCTTTGATACATCCTGAACTATATATGATATATCCTAGACAAACTTTGATACATCCTGGACTATCTTTGATACATCCTGGACTATCTCTGATACATCCTGGAATATCTTTGATACATCCTGGAATATATCTTGATACATCCTGGACTATATCTTTGATACATTCTGGACTATCTTTGATACATCCTGGAATATCTATGATATATCCTAGACAATTTTTGATACATCCTGGACAATATCTTTGATACATCCTGGAATATCTTTGATACATCCTGGACTATCTTTGATACATCCTGGACTATCTCTGATACATCCTGGAATATCTTTGATACATCCTGGACTATATCTTTGATACATCCTGGACTATATCTTTGATATATCCTGGACTATATCTTTGATACATCCTGGACTATATCTTTGATACATCCTGGATTATCTTTGATACATCCTGGAATATCTTTGATATATCCTGGACTATATCTTTGATACATCCTGGACTATATCTTTGATACATCCTGGAATATCTTTGATACATCCTGGAATATCTTTGATACATCCTGGGCTATTTATGATATATCCTGGAATATCTTTGATACATCCTGGACTATATCTTTGATACATCCTGGAATATCTTTGATACATCCTGAACTATCATTGATACATCCTGGACTACATATGATATATCCTGGACTATCTTTGATACATCCTGGACTATATCTTTGATACATCCTGGACTATATCTTTGATACATCCTGGACAATATCTTTGATACATCCTGGACTATATCTTTGATACATCCTGGACTATATCTTTGATACATCCTGGACTATATCTTTGATATATCCTGGGCTATTTATGATATATCCTAGACAATCTTTGATACATCCTGGACTATCTCTGATACATCCTGGAATATCTTTGATACATCCTGGACTATATCTTTGATACATCCTGGAATACATCCTGAACTATCATTGATACATCCTGGACTACATATGATATATCCTGGACTATCTTTGATACATCCTGGAATATATCTTTGATACATCCTGGACTATATCTTGATACATCCTGGACTATATCTTTGATACATCCTGGACTATATCTTTGATACATCCTGGACTTTTTCTTCGATACATCCTGGACTATATCTTCGATACATCCTGGACTATCTATATACATCCTGGACTATCTTTGATACATATATGTGATACATGTGATACATGATACATGATCTATGTATGCACACATCTAACAAAAAAACAAGGAAGTCATGTAACACAGCAGCCTTCGATTTTTCATTAAATTCCTCAGAAGCACTGACAATAAATAGCAAGCCCCCCCAATTTTCATTGATAAAATAAATACATAACTGTTAGTGTGTATGAATCAACAAAGACTATATCCAAGATACAAGGGTATCTGACGAGACTCCCTTGCCTTTATTTACCATTAATGAGCAACCTTTATTACCCATTTAGAGATTCCAAAATTCGCTGATTTATCTTCTTAAAGAATTTCTTTGAATAACTTTGAATAAAACTTCAAAAGTAATTACTACCAGCTGTTATTTTCCCTATTATGGTATCATGACGATTCCAAACACAATTCAAGTAGAATGACATCATTCTTTAAACAGAAATGAACTCGTTCTGTTTACCCAAGTCGCCTTTGCCATGGCCCTGTGCATACTACCATGTTAATTATCTTGCCACCTCTCTCATTTCAAGTAAACCATTCCTGCAGTGACACAACATTTAATTATGCAACATTTATATCAACATCTTTCTGTAAATGTATTTTTCTCTGAAACAGACAACAGTTATTGACATACAATGGAAAGAAATCACAACCCCCCCCCAAAAAAAAACCTTTTTAAAAAAAACGAAACGTATAGTTAAGTTCCCTTACGTCGTACTGCCCTTCGTGAGTTTGATGTTTCCGGCAAACTCGTACAGCCGTCTGTTCGGCGCCTCGCACTCCAGTCGGCCATCGAGGGCAGCTAGCTGGCTCTCCGTGAGAAGGTCGGCCGTCTTGGACAGACCCTGTCTGATCTTCAGGTTGGTCTCCCCGTCCAGCTGAGCCGTCTCCACGTAGCACATGGCTTGGGGTGCACTGCGTGGAGGAGGGGGGTGAGAGGTAAGTTTGGATTACCCGGGCCCACAGCGACGACTTTTTACCTCGCAAAACAGCCGCGGACGCCGCCGCGTATAGGCTAGGACCTCTGAGCACCCGTGGCACTCTGGCCGTGGAGTTGCGAATGAACTTGGACGCTTCTCATTTTAAAGAATCATACTCAATTTTCATGAAACGAGATGCAGGAAATGTCAGTTACAAACCAGGGGTTTATCTGAGGGATGCAGCTCCCCAAAAGTGTGACATTTTGGTGCAGAGATCAATGTTACCAAATACTACCTGCAGGTATACTGATCAGCAAAGTCCAGAAGTCATTTCATTATTCCACAATAGAATATTACAATACATTGTGGTAGGCAGGAAGTCCCCTAGAAAGACTGTTGTCTTAAGCTATAGGTAGAAAAAAACCTGATAAAGAAAAAGTTAATAAAGAAAATCCTATATCATTTACTTACCTTTGCTCACTGACATCAAAAATAAAATCGTAACCAAAACTGCCAATGAAACAAGCAGCAACATACTCCAAAAACGAATATTAACTTTGTTGACAAAAAGAGTTAAAAGGAACATTGTGGTAGCCCTTCCCTCCAAAAAATATTATAGTCAAGCTAAGTGAGATGAACATGGATGGTAAACAATTCTAATATCAACCTGCAGTAAATAAATCTCCATCGTGAATTTGCAAGCTGAACAGAAACAACCACGTCTAACTTGATTCAGACTCCGACCAGAGAAGGAGTGTAAATCCATCTTAAAAGAGGGTAACGAAATCAAATTTAAAATCAACTTACCTTGAAGACAACAGGACCAAGTCTGCAGGGAAGAATTCATCTCGATTAACCTTGACAATGTCTCCCACTTTCACCTGTTTTAAGAAAAAAACCAAGATGCGAAATCAAACAAATGCATAAGGATTTCAGCTAGTTAACGACATTGGTTTTGCCAACTTTGAAAGGTAACTTCAGGCACACTATAATTACAATTGAGATATAATTTGGGGTTGGTTGCATTGTAGAGTCCAATTTGGTTTTCAATATGCAACCCTTCACCATATTTTTGATGAATTTTGACTTAATTGGAAACTTGGAAGAAATAACCTCCACTGTGGTCTCAAACTCGAAAGCAAAACATTGTGTTCTCAAACTTGGAAGAAATGAACTGTCGTTCTAAAACTTGAAAGAAAATTCTTCCCTCTGTTCTAAAACTTGTAAGGAATAAACTTTTGTTCTTAAAACTTGGAAGGAATAACCTGCCAGTGGTGTTTTCAACATGTTGCATAAAACTTATTACATCCAAACAAAACCCATTTGCAAGTAATCCTTAAATCCTATAACTTCTCACATCCAATCAATATGATTACGATAACAAAGCAGCTCCTCAGAGCAAGGCCTTTCATGCGGCTGATTACCTCGATCCATTGAACTTTATGCCATTCTCCTTCTCGAAGCACTGCAGGAATAAAAAATTAAATATTATTACAGGATTGTAGAATATTACAAACGACTAAAGGGGCATACTACATTTACAAGGAAAAATTATGTACACCCGACAATTTACATTAGTCACACATTTTGCCAAGCTGTTAGATTCTGATCAGAAATACAAGAGCACATCTTATGCTGCCCAGAACCCTTCAAATGCATGGACCCAACTTGAAAGAAAAAAAACCATTGAGGGTAAAAATGACTTGTTCTGTTATGACGAACAGGTCTGGAAGTCTGGAGTAATATTGCAATTTCTCTGAATTGAAATCATCAAACACTGCCCTGAATATAATGATCTGAAATCAAGCATCATATAGAGGGGGCAATTCCTAATAGTGAACTGTAAAACCTGTTCCTTGAGATCGAACTCATATCGAACTAGAACTAGCAAATTAGCCTCCTCCACTTTTACAGAAGATGTATTATCTAATTGTCCAGGACTAAAGAACAAATCAAACTCTTTACTCACCGGACACCGTCCGTTTGTTAACTTCATCGTCGGCCCGATGCCTCTTCTAAGGAAATTTAGAGAAAAAAACAAACCAACCCTCACAACAACGAGTCAAACAACACGAGCATACAATCAGGTTTAAAATAAATAAATGCCAGTACACGCAATCTCGGGAAATTGATTGATATTTATTTGCCAGTCAAACAGCGGCAGTTGACATTTCGGGATCAACTTTCTCAAAACCTATTCTTTCCGTGTTTTTATAACCCTCCGAATTGTAAGACTTTTACCTAAATATCACTGCAAGACTATTCATATATATCTATATGATATATATATAATATTGACAAAGTTACCATGATTGTTTTAAATATTTCCATAACAAAACCAGGCAAACAAAGATAGTACAACTACCTTTCAGTGAAGCTAAACAAAAAAAATCATTTTAAAACAGTTTACTTAAGTAACACAATACATTTTGTACAGTCAATATCACACATGACCACATGTATAAGGCCAAGAAACTGTTTGAAGCAATCCAGATTGGTATCAGGGGAAATTATCATAACATCAGGAAACACTCCAGGCTACATGTACAGACAGGTTTGCCATATGGATGGCTGGGTGTTGAAGGAAAACTCGGAAACAGCGATGTATTTCATGCACATGCAGGATATATCTTCACCTCTGAACGTGAGCCTGTGAAGCGATTACCTATTATTCTTGGTACGATAACAGTTAATGCGAGATCAAAATTACTGGCAGGTCCTTCCCTCATAGCATCATTTATTTATTTTCATGAAACTAATGTAATGATTATGATGGCCCGAAACAAAACAATTTCATTGGAGGCTGTACGTGTAAACAGAATAGAGGGCGGTAGAACAGGGGGAAAGAAGTGTCAAGTCAAATATTTCTTTTCTATCGTTTTAGGAAAGGAAAAGTTTATTTTAGTGTTTATGTATAGAGTGATAAGTCTTCCGTGAACGACAATTGGTCATCCTCATTTATTTGTCGTGGTAATAATCGCTATGAACATGTTCAATATTTGGCCTGTTTGTACCTTAAAATTTCCCAAGTTTTACTTATTGTATGATAATCAGGAATACTCCCTCGCGTGCAAGATGTATTTTAAAATCAAATTGGTAACTTTCAAAGGGCGTATAACACTCCAAAGAGGAACTTTGGCTTCCCAAGTAATTGCTTCCCAAGTAATTGACTGGCTTGCAAAATTGAGAATTGTTATGTGAACATGGTTTACGTACATATTTTTTGGCTTGCAATGTTCATTGAAGAGCTTTATCAAGAGCCGAATGACAAAAAGCTACAATAAATCCCATTACAGTAGCACATACGGTTCTTTTTAATGTTTATAGGGTTTTTTTCATTTAAGCATTTGGAAACACCAAACACTGTGATATATCATATGGCAGAAATGCTGATTGAATCTTTGTGTGTTCCTTTTTGAACGAGGACAACTAAGTCCAGTTAATATGTAGTGAAATGTATAAATATTTTGCACATTAGATGTTCCAACGGTAAATTAAGGAGAAAATCTGACATCCAATCATAAACTATTCGTCTTGTGTACAATCGTGACAATTTATATTTTAATTTTCTTCAGCTTTCATTGACTACACTTAAAATAATGCCATCACATAAATACAGAAATTGATTTATTTGTTCAAATTTTCAAATTGATCAAAACTTTTGCAAGATCCCTAATTAATGAACCCATCGAATACATAACACAGTACGAGCTCCATATTAATTTTTACTACTGACTGACAAGAAGTCAAACGTACAAACGTATTCTGTAACGCTACAACTTGACTGCGACTCTGTGTTATATCTGTGTGTGGCTGTTGGATTTTTCCGTACGCCTGTGGTACGAACAAATGGCCACTTATAATCCTAATTAAGTTAACTATAAAAAATAAAATAGCTGGTAGAATGAGGGGGGGAGATGGTGAAGACTCCGGCAGGACACGGATGGACAAGAAAGAATTAACTTACACTGTCCTCTATAATATCCTTAACTGATGCGACAAACAGAATAAAGAGCAGCGGTGTTATTGTCGTCCACTGGCCGGTTGGGGAGACGCCAGGTATTTGCTGACCAGAGGGGAAAACATGCAGTCAGTTTAAATCGCGAAGTTATACAATCAAAGCTCCAAGACCGTGTAACGACTGGCAACGAGCAGGCTTCTCTGAAAAGCATGCGAGGGTGAAATCAACATGTGTGCCTTGCTGTGACAAACAAATATCGACGACACGGTTCCGCTTACGGAATGCTATGGCGAGTATGGGATGACTCGTGACGGACAGGTCCCATGTACCACTTTGTTGATGCATGCATGGTTTGAATATGGTTTATGTATGGTTCGCGCATGGTTTCCCCTGTTTACCAAGAACATATATTAAAGAACAAACCAAGTTCCTTATTCAGTTTTGTGAAAAACTTTGCAAATGTCTAAACTGCATTTAGCTGTTACTATAGTTACTACATACATCCAAATGTTGCTTCAAGCATTGGGTGGGTGAGGGAGGCTGGTATCATTAGGGGACGGGGAAGTTTTGGTGTTTAGGTATTCTTACTCTTTTTTTACACTTTGTTGAGCTCCTTTACGGTTTATTTGTTCTCTACTTTCACTTATTTCACTTATGTAATATACAAGTTTGTGAATAAATGAAAAGGAGTACTTTTTCAGGGCATGCATTCCCATCTCATAGACGTTGAGGGTAGTCGAGGGTTTTCAAATGAATAAAACCTTCATTTTCTAACCATGCCACAAAATTGACGAAACAACATACTAAACGTGAATTAGATACTCCCCGTGTTCCTCTAACGACCTTTTTAGCCACAGGGGTTATTCCGTATTTTAAATCGACCAGTTCATGCAACGTCGAACACGACGGCTGGCGATGTCTCCATGTATGCGCAATCAAAACAAACAAACCAAACAATAAAACTATAAAATAAAACACAACATAAAACTGACAAAATTTTGGTCAGCAATATCATGATGAAAAGATTCCACTAGCTTTTGGTAAATCCATTAACCTTCTCGAGAGACAAGTTTTATGACCAGTACCAATTAGGCAACCACAAACAACTTGCTTGGCATGCAGTTGGGACTACTATAGCCTCCTTCTCCGAAGTTGGTTGTCACTACATGTCACAGCGATCTGGAGCAGGATGGCCATTAAAGAAAGGGTTATTTATTACTGGGAATGGTTTAAATGACCCCAGCTTTTTGGGTTACGGATTTGTGTCTGGATTAGAAAGGTTTAGCTAGGACGTCGCAGCATGTAAATGAAGCCAAGACAAAGTTTCATCTCTTTCTGACAACTCACAAGGTTCTCCGATTCTATGGACATACTGCACAAATGAAAAAACAAAACAAAAAACAAACACAAAACAATTAACAATCAAAGGACCAAAATGCATTGTAAGTCTAGTCCGTCGGTAAATTGAGTAACCAATGCCTCCAACTGCAATCCTATTTTCCCCCTCCTACTGCAGCTATACACACACACCCTCTTATCCTCAAATACATGTTCAATTTGTTCAATAATACAGGTATGATCTCCAACGCAACAATAATTTTAATCGTGAACGTTTACTCTGGCAGAGTTTCAAGATTTCAGCGATATATTCACAGCTTCCACAATTTCACTTAAATATTGCCCGAGGCAAAAAAATCACTATAATTCTAAGATTTAACATGTTGCAATATTACTGCAATGCCTTGCAACAAAGAAATTATAGCAAAAATACCTTGTCGTTATACATTGTTTGAAAGTGAAATTGAGAAATAAAAATTCTACAGTAGTTGTCGACTAGATTAACTGTCAGCTGCTTGACGAGTTAAACGAAATCAAATGTTTGCATGACACAGCGATGTGCATATTCCCTACAGCAAGTTTAATAAAGCAGCAAGTCAGGCTTTTCCCTGCAAAGATAACCTTTTGAAAATTTAACTTTTGGCTCCAACTTGCTCATTAGCATGCATGCTGATTACACAAAACACAAGGGCGTATCTTCTCATCATGGAGGAAAAGTCCACCTGAATTGCCTTTATCGAGACGGGGTGTTTGCAAGCTAGTTGTTGAGAAGTGCTAGATTGCTACTCGACTCCTCCCCCTTCATGAATAACCATGAATCAAATTACTTTGCATGGCCTAAGTACTGTAGGCCTAAGTATGCCTATCGATACGTTCATACCAAGTTTGAAGAATATCGGGCCCATAGTTGTGGAGATGTTGATATAATATAACCTTTTTTTTTACATTAAGCCCCACCCATTTATAAATATGCACGCTAACTTGCGATTAGAAGAACTCCAGCTTCACACACGCAAGTGCACTCACAGACACACGCCACAACGACTCACTTGCACAGATTCCAGAGCCTTTGTTTTCGAAAACAAAAACAGAACAGAGGACAAAAATAAATTGTCTGTAGTGCTGAGCAGACCTTTGACTCAGTTCCGGACGACGACTAGCCAAAGTTGCTCAGTCTCTCGCAGATTCTAAGCGGAGGGGTGATATAGGGGGACATATTAGTGACAAGACAGAGGGATGACCCTCACGTTCCCAAGACTATACTTTTTATCATGAATGAAAGCATTGATCATGACGACAACATTTATTGCACCTTTTGTAGTCGATTGGACAACAATACAATGTGTACAATATTTAATGACTACTGCGCGACTTACAACACGACTTCAGGTAACAGAGAAACATTACAGAAAACTACCGGGTGACACTGCAACATTGAAAACAAAACTGATTCATAATGGAATCTGAATAAAGCTACGACTACGGCGTAAGACCGACACAGAATACCATGACTCACAAAATCTTCAATGAATTCTTTCACAGCGGATACGAATATGATGAAAAGCAATGGTAAAAGCGTGGTCCAGCGGCCGGTGGGAGACACGTCTGGTATTTGCTGCAAAGTGAAGGGGCAAACTAGACATATGCAGGTTAAATGTAGGATAATAAATAAAGTATTAATGTTAATGCGCGTAAGTCAATGATATTGAATAACAAAGACGGAAAGAAAAAAAAACGCAGTATTAAAATGCTATGCTTTTTAAATTCCAAAAATTTGACCGAAACCTCCCTGCTGTTTCACTCTCTCCGACGATGAGTAACGTCTCATCACCGTATATTTCATCCTGACAACCAGCAGGACTGAACCACGTGTCCATTTCTGGCAATGTGACTGTGCCATAACAACGTACCAGCTGTTGGAAGGCCCCTTTCTGTGACCTTAAGGTCAAGTTTACTTATCTCCTCTTTCCAAGTTTTTTAAACACTTTGGCAATGGGAGATCGTATGATTTTATCATGTGGATCTTTGTAGTTTTGGGGTCGTCAAGGTCAGTGTCGGGGTTAATGGCAGGTTGGCAACCGTAATCGCCGAGGACTGCTTGCTTTTAAAGGCAATTTTTCTTGTCGCAAACTCAGGTCTGAATTTAAAAGAAATTTAAACGGTTATTAGAACAAAAGAATAGATTTTAAGGGTTAAACCATGCATTTGAATATGCTTTCATGCATTTGAATAGTTTTACTTTACTGTAACTTGTAGCTCCTTGCGCGTGTCCACGGATGCACTTCTTACTTACCTGGAGAAGAGCAATGAAGAGGAAAAAGATGTTTGCATATCTTCGAAATTGCTCAAATAGAAACTTGGGCAGGAATGTGATGATGGTGTACTTGCCGGTGCTAAATGAAAGAAAGAAGAATGGAACGACTGATGAACTATGAAGTGATGCACACTTGAGAATGCCGGTTACACGCAATTTTTCTGATCATGCATGCAGCCGTACTGGTGGTCGGTCTGGAGTCGAAATTTGACGGATTCCCACTGTACCGTCTTATTGAATCCTCTCGACGTTTTTATCCATCTAATGTATACATTGATGATAATAAACGAACCCAGGCAACGTCCAGCTACTATTTCCAGCTACTATTACTATAGACATTTCAGGGACGCAGTAGCAAGACGCTACATGCATCATCAACACATACTGTACATATGACACACACACATATGCCAACCAGAATGCATATATAGGTTCTTAATGCTTTTAGCATATAGCTCTTTTTAAATATCACTTATTTAAAGTTATTCCATTCCTTAAAAGAAGGGTTTAAATGTGTATGTTATACACTGAAAAAACTTTAACATAAAACCTATGATGCCAACATACACCTCTGATCTAGTCAATTTTGTAATGTAAACCCTACGTATTCTTCTGTCTCTGGAACATAATGATCTATTTATTTCCGAGCAAATTGGTCACATTTTCCTATCAAATGAAGTGTAGTATAAATTAATGTTACTCACCTAATTTACATCTTTTAGACTTACATTCCAATTGCTTTATATGAGTCCATGATGTTTACACAGGGTATCTCAAACACTAGATAATGCTAATGAAATGCAACGAAGAACATGCAAACATGTTGAAAGCATGGTCCATAATAATATCTACATTTGTTTTCCTTTAACATTGTGCTCATTACTATGAACTCACTCGACTTCATTACTACAATGCTTCACGGGCTGAGGTTGGTTCAGGTTGATACAACGACTCTCTCCCTCCGCTGGAATGCCACCGTCTTGGGTCGGATCTAAATGTCACGTTAAAAAAGAAAGGTAGAGGGGTATATACTATATGTAACACCACCTCTATCCAATGTAAGATACATATATGTTTAAGTTAGCAGGTGTAGGCTAGTATCTACATAGTACTCACACCTGTACTGCACACTATATTCGAGGTAAGTTTACATAAATACATGTACCTCAAATATAGGATACATACATGAGTGTGTATTGGTTAGAGGGTTGGCTAGTATCTACATGTATACTATATTCAAGGTGGTCTTACATGAAGTACGTACTTCAAATACAGGATACATACTGTACGTATGTATATATGTACGTATGTATGTATAAGTTAGAGGATATATAGGCTAATATCTACCTACACATGTACCGTACATGTATACAACTATATTTGAGGTATAGTCTTACATGAAGTACATACTGGTAGAGAATGGAAATCATTCATAATACTGACCAGGGAATAATTTCATTGAAAACTTTATAGACTATCAGAACCTGGCTTTACAAACTGAAATAAAGCAAGCCTTATTAAGGAGAGTCGTTAACATGCCACCTGTTTCATCGGTCGAGTTGGGTCAACATTACATCTATTTTTGCGACTCAGGCCAATACTTTGACTCAAATTGTTTAAATGGGGTAAAAGTCGTTTAGACACCGACATTAAATGCGCTACTTAAACATTAAAATATTGATATGATATCGATATTCCATAATTGTATCATGCAATATTACAGTACCAAAATGATGTGCCAATGAAATAGCTATTTCACTCTTTCTAAAAAAATTAATTGTCATGAGGGGACAAAGATCCTTGTCAGAAAGATAAGTTATATAGACTCGATATTAAAGGAGAATACCTTCAGGAGACAGTATCACACTTACCTTCCAATTTAAAAAAATCTGCCATTTGATTCTCAAGCCAAGTTGGTATGACCCTGTGATGAATGAAGGGGCAATCTCCTTCTCAGCAAACCTGCAAAGCCCAAGCAAATAATGATGATTACATTAACGACATTAATCAGAGTAAGGGTGACTTTGTGGTCTAGGGTGGCCGGGGACTGTGAATGACTAATGGTTGTTAGTTTGGTGTTAGTTAGTTGGTGTGACCAAGCGAGACAATAGGCAATTTGATATACCCTCACATAGATCACTGTGTTCTTGGTTAGGTCACTGTCATCTGTATTACTTTTCTCTTTAACAAGGGGTATAAATATGTAACGGCCTGGTAGGATGTGGTTATTATTGTGGGATACTTGGCACATTGCTTTGTATAACTGCCGCGAGATAAGATTGCTCCCCGGGGTGCGACACATTTGTGTACGGAGTTGAAATCGTATCCAATGACTGGCAGGGTACTGATGTCGTGTTATTTGTGAGGCGGATTAGATCGCTGCTCTTCTGGAGTTGTATTTAGCGCTATTCAAATGTTTAGTATTACTATATTAATATATGCAAATTTGTGTGGTTGAATCGTATTCAATGACCACCGCAGGATAATGATGTTGTGTTATTGTGAACAGCAATTTTCTAGAACTTAAATTTACTTAAAAGGCCACCAATATGGAATTGACTGGATTTTCACTGAAGCACAGGGTTCACAGGCCCTTTGGGAAATGAATTCAGTTATACCTACAATTTAATTGATAATGAAAGGCTAATGAATGTACTGTAAGGTTCAATGTGACACACTACCCCTAGACAATCACGCTGGTTTCAACATATGCATGTGGGGCGTTAATTACTGTATTGACTATATTGATCGTAATCAAATTGTACCTTACAACTAAATTCCTTTCTTAGCATGCATAGTACAATACACCACGTACTGAATGGATACAGTAAAATCAATGCAGACTGCGATAAAAATGATTTTGTTGAGCTTATACCTTGAACCGTCTTGAAGTTCCTGACACTCACATTTATCTTTCGTTATAGTATTTTATGTATTGCATTGTCCCGATCAAACTTTGCCCGCCGGGGGGGGGG
>JAODAG010000020.1:106590-121222 GCA_027574785.1 Orphnurgus asper | reverse complement strand
AGTAACCACGTTTATATCATTCTCATCTTATGCTGGGCCCATACTAACTGCTATTCCTCTCACGCTCATCTCATTTTAAGCCCATTACTAACCATTCATATCATGATCATCTCATTATGGGCCCGGGCACTAGTAACCATTCATATCATGCTCATCTCGTTCTTTGCTCGCTACTAACCATTCATCTTCTGGTCATCTCATTCTAACAATTTCATAATTACATGCTTCATTCCACGTATCATGCCATGCATTCTACTCCCAATGCGAGCTCCAAATAGTGTTTTTTTTATTTTATAAGAAATTAGAAGGAAAAAAACGAACTTGGGATCTAAACGAAAACAACGGCAGCACATGCCACGTCATCAAATGCCAACTGACCCACTTCCCAGCTCCCCGTCCTATTTCGATTGGGCGAGTGTAGTACCACGTAACGTGAAAGCGCATGGCTCTGTTGGATGATATTGCCCCACCATTAGGGCCCAGTTCGGGCCGTCCTTAAACACAGCAGATACTATTAGGGTAGTAACCCATGATGTTAGCCAAAAGGCCAGCTCCATATAGTTAATCTACTGTTTGCAGGCCAGGTATACTGATTTTATTAGTGTTATGCTGCTTTTGAGTGAACAGCTAGCTCTCTGTTGGAATCTACTTCGTACTGTAACGTTTATATTTGTATATATGATTTGTAATGTAAGTTTGTTTTATATTTGAGTTTTAGGAACCTTTATGAGCATTTTCAAGTACTGTATCTACTGCATGCTTATCTGTTTGTAGTTTTTAATTATTTGTGGGTCCTCTTCATCAGGGGTATTCTTGTGGAGAGGGTCACTCTTGTGGGCGGGGTCACTCTTCATGGAGCTAATAACATGCAGCGTTCAAACACTATACAGGTCAGCTAGGCTAACTAACCCGCTATTCAGCTACTTCAATTATTTCTGTATATTTCGTCGCTATCATACCAGTACAGTGTTTTACCAAAATTTGGAAAATTATAAATGGTGTTTAGGGTATCATTTAAGTCAGCTATATGCACGGATTGACATTTTCCTGGAATTTTTTTTTTTAATTTGAAGCCCCCTTGACGGTACTCCCCGTACGCGGCTACAGCGAAACACGATGACGTTAACAGCAACCACTTGAGCCGATGCTCACCGTATACCGGTTACAACATATCACCTCTACCTGGGATCTAAACCACACAAACGGCAGCATATGCCACGGCTTCAATAGCCAACTGACCAACTTCTCAGCCCCAGTCCTATTTTGATTGGACTGCTAAGGCTAAAGATCATTGGGCGGGTTTAGTGCCACATAAAGTGTAGCGCATGGGCTCTATTGGACAGACATGCCCCACCATTAACCAGTGCAGGCCGTCCTTAACACAACAGATACTACACATGATCTTAGCCAAAAGGCCCGGAATGGTTGGACAATGTCCTCCAACAGAACCGTGCGTTACGTAGTACGTGGCACTACATATTCACCCCAATGATCTCTTGGGCTTAGCAGTTCGATCGTGAAATTGGACCCGGGCAGGGCCCGGTGGGTCAGTTGGCTTTGAAGCCGTGGTATACTTATGCTGCCGTTGTTTGGTTTATATCTCAAGTTCTTTTTTGGTAGGGTTTTCTTAAAAAAAACAAAAAACTCATGTACGTAGTACACTTTGTATTATGTTTATTCAAATAGGCCTATGTTAATAATACATGTTAATTTATTCTTGTCCAATCACTTGCAGCGTCGGACTGATTGTAAATATTTATGAGAACGGCTCGATAACCAATAGACGGAAATCATGTAACCAGCGCGATCTACCTGATCTGAATCACTCATCCTTGGAACAATAAAAGGGGTCAACCTCGGGAAAGACTTTTAGACATAGAGTGGGCATTACGTATGAGTACGTACCATCAACACGTCTCGTACCCACACAGATCGTTTCGCAATACAGTATAAACGTACCTTTTTATATAATAGAAATATAATAGAAACATAGTCTGACATTACCAAAGTTCGTAAGATTTATCTTTCTTTGATGATATTGATCATATCCCCTATATATGCCTTCCTAAGTCGCGAAAAAGTCAGGAACGCAGTTACGGCGGTACCTGTCGGGATAACAGCAGCTAGACTTCAATAATGATCTATTTCAACTTTTAACATCAAAATCTCTTCGGTAAATTTGTTGCTACAAATCCACGCTCGGGCACAGAGTTTATTGTTGATTAACTCCGTAGGGATTCCATATGGCTTAAAGGGGAAAAAACCCCAGTTAATAGTAGCTGATGTTCACGTGATTTTTATCACAATGTTTGTGTCAGATTTAACCTTCGTTATGTCCACTTCGTTTTGGGATTTAAAAAAATAATGATTGGTTAGAACAAATACGTCATCAGACTGCTCTTGATATTCAAAACTATTTTCTTCAAATATTTAGTTCGCCCTTGGGCATTATGCCACTCATATTCAATTAATCATCTTCCACCCGAAGACGTTCAAACACCCATGCATGCGTGTTAATATTATAAACAAGAGTCTGGTTTGTATACGCGAAAGAAATATTGTAATCTCTTAATGAATTGGATTTTGTCAGTATATCGCAACCCACGTTAGGCAAAAATATAGATTAGGAATTAGGGGGTTAAAGAAATGGAAGTTTTTCTTTACCCTAACAAGGCTAGCGTGTTCTGATATCATAGTATTGTTGGACATATTAAGTAGATTGATGTTATATATTTTTTCTCCAGTATTACAAACTTCTCCAAAACTGGGAAAAACTCCGGCAAAGAACCATGTTCGAATTTTAGGTTAAAGCATCGACATAAATAAATAAATTATTGATACATGAGATATACTTCTCAGTGGTACAACATTATAAGCAATTTAAACTGCTTTGTTTGTTTGTGGAAATGGGACTTGTATGGAGCGGCCATTTAAAGTTGACTTTATGTGATGGAGTTTGGTGGAAAGGAGTAAAAGGGATGACCCGCGGGGAGGATTTTTAGGGGTCAGGGGTCAGTCAAAGTTTGCCGATGGCGGCCGTGAGAGGAAAATGCATATGAATTGAATATACGCTTCGAGTAGAAATTGATACAACTCACCATCTCTTTAATGCGAACCGTCTGTGTAATCCGTATTGCTGCAGTGATATAACGTCGAACCAGGAGTAAGATAACGAGGTTGCATCTTCAATGTTTGAACGATTCTCTTTATTAAATGTTGGGGATATTCAACGGTTAGAGTATGGATTGTATGTGTGTCAAAGGTTATTTTATTTTGTCAATGAAACATGAACGCAGAGATCAACATTGCTAATCATGGAATAACGGGTGGCATCAGTGAAATATAATTCATAACAAAATCAAACATGTCCTGACTGTTTCCCCCAAACATGAGGATTTACCGGAAATCGCTTTGGGGTGTTGTTTACCAGGTGAATACATTATCATTCATTATCATTATTTTCTGTCAACTTGTTACCGTGAGGTACCATTATACTTGGGACTTAAATCAGACGGTATGTTACATGATGTAGTGTCACATGATGAGTTAGAGATGGAAAGTCTCTTTTATCATGTAGTAACTTTTATCTCTATTTCATATCTTTGAATCAGTCCTTTTTATTAATATTTCTACAATTTCTTATATTTTTACTACTCTTTTTTATTGGATACGTAGTAATGATTCGTAGTATTTTGTTGATCTAATTGAAATTTCTGTAATATTGCCACTGCTAATGCTTTGTGTTACTATACCTTTTAATTGTTTCGACTGTTTTTATGTTTATGTTACATACGTTTTTGGAGGGACCGTAGGGGAAAAGATTAGACACTGCTTAGCCGAGTCACCCACGGAAAAGTTGAACTACAATTAAATGGTTATTATGTTTCTTTGCAGCATTGGAAACGGTAAACGAAATTTTAATAATCCACCTGTCATTTTGCTTCTCATGTGAACTCGTGCCACAAAGCAAACATCCATTTATCGCAAAAACCGCTCAAGTTCGTCAAAATTATGTGTATGTGTGTATGTTAATCTTCGCGCTTTATATCAGATAAGTTCACTTATCATATATAAATCGCAGTGACAAGTTGCTTCGAAGACCTTTATTAGGTCTATGTGGAGACGGGAAGTTCGGTGTGCGTGAAACTGAATACTCGTCGTCACTTAAAAGTTGTGATTGTCCTCGAAATAGGGGATCCACGCACGATAAAGCCGTAAATATGAATCTCTGAGGAGGGTGCATACTTGATACAACATATTTACGTCTTAATTTGATCTGCGAGTGGCTGTCTGACAAAGAGGACTACAGTTCGGTAAGATGAAGGGATAGACGCCCGTAAGTGGCTGTAGCGTCAATAATCTCACTGATTGACCAATCGTAAATGTCTCTGACATCTATAAACAATATCATCATAGTTTTTGTTTTCCCTTCTTTTGTCAAATTTAGCCGGAGCCAAAACATTCGCACCACATCTGCACCGTACCTCGCCCGCACAACAGATGCCTGCACCTGCACCGTACCTCGGACAAAAAGGCATACTACTCCACGCCTACCTCTCCTGTCAATCATTTAATTGATGGAATGACTTATTGACCAGTTATATTGCCTCGTTATTTATTTATTTATTTATTTATTTATGTACGTACAAATAACAATTAAGAACCTCAACATTTTGGATGAATCCATCGCAGCTGTAACAATTCACGTATCTAATAAGGCATCACTCTCGCCGTAGTCTTCATCAGGTGCCGTTAATTTACATTATACCTGCGTATAGACCAGATGGTGGTAGGCTCAAAAGCTCACCGATAAAGTTCAAAACCGCTATTTGATATAATTCGATGTGAATATTTCATCGGCGTTGTCTTTAATATTTCGTTATGAAGCTATATACGATGAAACTTAACTTGTTTATTCACTCTATATTGGTTCATCGCAGCTATTGTTTCATTGTTATAATACCAGACCAGACTACTGCATGGACGGATGGGCGTAACGTGTTGATAGACACCCCGTGTCTGGATTAGAAGAAATAATATATATATACATATATATATATATTCTCTGGTCGTAATTCCTCACATCTGGATATCAATCCCCATGGATTAATCATGTCACGGTTTAAATAGTACAACTTTTGTTCGTAAAATTGCAAACTTTTCCCATGGGGGAAGTGTTGTAGCGAATCCCCTCCCCACACATCCCAATCGTTTTGTCATATTCGGTAAAACCTCATCTTCTATGGCCAAGCCCCCCTCTCACACTTCAGCTCCATCTCCATCTCCAAGACGCTCTTCTCTCCTCGAACGAAGGTATATTAGTTAAAGAGGTATATACTTACCACTAGAATATATCCAATGCGTTCATATTCTAGTATGCGTTCATAACTAATACTAAAGATGAAACGAAGACTATATATAGCATTCTAGCCTAGTCAGGCGATAGTATAAGAACTAGTTATATTAAACCTAAAGATCCTAACTCGTTACGTTAATTAACCACCACCGTCACACCACTGTCTGAAACTTCAATCAATATATTTCACTTTTCTTTACTTGCTTTACAATTAACTCTCTCTCTCTCTATCTTTAGGAAAAGGAAATAATGACAAATCTAGGTTTTTTGGTCACGAATTTGGACCAGTTAATTGCGGCCGCACATCATGACTACTTCCAGTTGACACTTCTACGGTAGCACTTTATACGTTGTTTACTTACGGTACCAGGTAAAAGCTGACGCAATTTCCCACGCGATCCACGGTCGCGAACGGTTACACTACAAGTTGCGAAGGTGTATATATTATCTTCGTTTGAAGTGAGTCCTCCTTGCCCTAGTTGAATATTTATCAATTGAATGTGCATATTGAATATTCGTACGTTGAATATTCATATGTTGAATGCTTAGACATTGACAAAACTTTTGATGTTGTTGAAATATCGATGAATACACATTTGGGTCACATTTCTAAGACGATCTCTGCAATGAGAAAACGAGAGAACGGTTTGGGATATCGCTTACTTCTATTTGCAAGGGCACCACATGTAGGCCTACACTAAGAATAACTAAATTAAAACTTTACTTTAAGCGGAGAGACCATGAAATTCTCACAGGGTTTTAAGTCATTGTCGAGTTCAAGTATCCTCACTAATTGTGCGCTTTCTTTGTATTAAAGTTACAAAATACACTTAAAGAGTTGGATGCCAGTCGCGAGGGACAACGGTAAAAAATGAGATGCTTCAGAAATCCAGGGGTCGAGCCCTCTTTTTCAACTCAATATTCCTCAAAAACTTTTAAATCTGGAGGAATTTATAACTCTTGCCCTTTAATTAACTACGAAAGTCATATCAATTTACAGTAATCTGCCAAAAATATGGTTGGCACGCCACTCAACCCCCTTCACCAGAATCCACGCCGGATTTAGCGTTGTACAGAAAGCACGACCGCTGGCTGACCCTCATGTTCATCACCGGAAGACGTAAGTGTGTGAATGCGACACGTTTGGCGATTTAAAATTATATCTCCGTCTTGTTACGCAAGATTAATGAATTTTGTTTCTGATCTTTCCCAAAGCAATTTTAACGAAATTTTTGAATAAAGTCTATATTTACATAAAAGTCACTTTGTCTGTGGAGAGCGTTTATACTCTCGAGGATGTAATTATAAACGAATGTCAACTTTATTCTCGAACGACAATGTAACTACATAAATCACGTAGCTTACGTTTACCGTTAACAGAATAGTGTTACGTGTCCTGGTGCAATAAAATTCCGAACAGAACTACATGCCAGGAATCTTTGATTAAATATGCATACGACCGAGACCGAAATCGTGGCCCCGGGGGTTAGAGAACGAGACCCGATGGTTCGAAACCAAGACCAAGACGTTCGTGTCTGAGGTCGAGACAATTTTCGATACCTCGAGACCTTAAGTATATATGTTTACATTTTAAAATTTTCGAACAAACAGTCGAAATGAAACAACTAGTAAACATAACCGGGAAATTTTCCTTGAAATCATGTAAATATATTTGAATTTTGTTAAGTACAGTACACCAATAGCTTATCAGGAAACATCTTCATGGGTTAATGATTTTCTATTATGAAATTTAAAAAATACTGTATCTCTGAAAGTCCCCACTAATTTGAGATGGTTGGAATTATCACACCCCCTCTCCCCACACACACATGCTTGTTTTACATTCAGATTGAGAACTAAATTCTAAAATCCATGGTGCAAACTCCCTAACCATAACCTTAACAATAGAATGAACAATAGATTCTACCGAGGACCTGGTTATTCTTTTGATATGACTACCGAGGACTTGGAATTCCTTTGTTCAAGTCCTCGGTGAGACTGAAAACCAAACGCACACCCTTTTAAGTTTTATATTCAGCTTGAGGACTTCATTGTACAATCCATTGCGACACATATATCTACTGGGGACTTGATGATTATTTTGAAATGACTACCGAAGACACACATACATGCATACACACTTGTTGTGTCTGTTGAATATTTTACTTTTACTGGCCTCATTTAGTCACATGCATTAAGAAACATTAAGAAACATCTCAGAAGGCGGTACAACAGTTCAAGATATACCCATTTCCCTACAATTTGCTTCAAGGTAAGCACCACAATGACTATTGCTCCATGGACTTACACATGAATGTTGTTATTTCACGCCACAGCCACGTAGTAGGAGAAATCTGAGATTTGGCTCCCCTGTTATGAAAGTTACCCTCTTGGACAGTCATGGCACCTTCAAAATTCCATACCTTGACCTTGTAGGTTTTGAGCGAGGAGAGGAGAAAGTTTAGGATAGTACACCATACCTTTAAAGACTTACTGCTTTCGTGTATCAATAATATTCCAACATATCTGCCAACAAAGTACCAGAAGCATTTGTCACATCATATGTACTTTAATTTATACTCTACGAAATCCAAATGTCAAAAGATTTAATTCCATTCAACTTTATAATCTTTTTGAAAACTCCCAGAAAAAATCATGGACCAACAGTAAAGTACATAATCTGTAACGACAAGAGAAGAAAGATGTTTGGTAGATGAGTTTCATCGCACTGGTTTTTAAGAAAACCCTCCCAAGAAAGGACTTGCGATCAAACCAAACAACGGCATCATATTCCACGGCTGACCACTTCCCAGCCCCATTCCTATTTCGATAGGACTGAAAAGGCCAAGGGAACATGCCAATGTAGTGCCACGTGTATGGTATGACTCTGTTGGAGGACATTGCCCCACCACCGTTAACCAATATGGGTCGTCCTTAACACCACAGATACTACACACTGATCTTAGCTAAATGGCCGAGAAGCAAGGAGTTTCGTCGTACTGAGGAAGCTACCTGTTTCCATGAAACCCCTAAGAAAGACACATATAAACATGAAAATGACGAAATCAGATAAACTAGATAAGCAAAACGCAATAACAAAAGTAAACGTTGACTGGGAAAGTTGACAGACGATGCAGACACAACGACAGAAGGAACAAAGGCTAGACAGACTTAAATGATAACAGATAACTACATATAATCAGATTAAAGGCACCTCTTAAAGTTACATAGAAATGGAGGGCAAGGAACAAGGACTCCTTGTAAGAGAGATTGTGGTTGAATTCCAAGTAGCAGGACATGTATAAAATATACATACATCTAAGATTGTGACGACTTATGTGACGATAATCTATAGAGTGGAGATGCGTAATCCGAACAATGTACTGTATTATAGGATTGGCTGTGTCATAGCCAACGCTATGGTAACCCTGTTACAAAATAATGCTGCAAATCAGAACATGGTTTGACGATATTTTTTGCAATAATGATGCCTATATATAGACAAATCGATGAATATCGGATACGGTAACTCGTGTCATGACATGACAGAAGATATTTAGTCAAAACATATCAAAGGTTTTCGATGTATATATACCAGTCTGCTCCTCTTGATTTCGTTCAGCACATCCGTAGTGCAGCTGGCAGATGGGGACGTTAATTTATAGGCTTATTTACAAGAGCATTCTTAAATGCATTACCACTTTCCACTTTTAAACTTTAAAACCGATTCAGACCTTATAAGAAAGACCCCCGATACAACTTAGACGCCTAGTAACCATTCTCTTCACTTTTACAATAACTACACATCCTTTGGAAAATAATTATACCTGCATAGCATACCGGTACGTCAAATGAGGCCTAACCGACTGGTTCTAAATCTTACCGCGATATCCTTATTAAGGAATGACCCCAATACAACCTCAACTTCCTGAAGATTGTGTCCATAGAGAATATGATTATACCGGTGATTCCCGTGGCTAATATGCATGACCTTACACTTGCCAAAATTAAACTCCATGCGCCAATCATCCGATTACTTGTATCATCAGCAAATGTATTTACAGAAGAACCTATCTACAAATCCATATCATTAATTTAACCAAGAAAATAACAATAGATCAAGCACCGAACCCTGCAGTACCCCACTAAGGGTATCAGCCCAAGCCGAAGAGCAACCACTAACAACTGCTCGCTGCTTTCCGTCACGTAACCAATCTTGAGTCCAGCTTAGAAGCAGACCATCAATACCAAGGTCATTCCGATGAAGTTTGTGAGGATCAGTATCAAAATTTGTTCAAGTAACAACTTCCAAACATCCATGTTTATCAATAGTATCGTTTATCACTGAAACATACTTAGAACGTTATAATAAACAGTAAACATCAAAACCTCTCCACCACAGCAACCCTGATATTTGACTCCATAACTCTGCAGTCTGCTATTGTAACAATTGGTTATAGTTACGTGGGAGACAATGGTTAACCTTCTTGAAAATAGGTATTACATTAGCACTGTTCCACACATGTCGAGGAGTCATGGACAGCGGATAACAAAGTAAGTTTCACAATGAAAAGAATGAGCAGAATAATGACCAGGAATGACCTTGTCATGTTTCAGGCCAAGATACTGCATTGAAAGATCAACATTACTGAGACTAGACCTACAGTGAACAACAATTGAACTTGCTCCAGATCTTCTCAAGTTAAACAACGAAGAAAATTAATTATTCGATTATTATAATACCATGGCTATTACTAATACTATCAGCAGAAGTAGGATCTATCATCTTCTGATTTGACCGAACATACGAATAGTCTTGACTATGAAGGATCATAGTCAAGACTATTTTGCTTGAAATGTAAACTGCAGACCAACCGATGAACTAACTTTTCCTGCCCCACTTGAGATTCACAAAATCAGCCATGGACTTACTTGAACGATACAGTCTCTACAACTTACGCTGCCTTCTTTTTAACAGCAACAACCACCTCTCCATCCATCCAAGGTGGCTTCCTGTGATTTGCTCCGACGCTTCCTTCAAGGAACGAAACTACTTCATAACAAAATATTAGAAAGCTCTCGGCGTTTTTACCCTGGAACACTTCTGACCAATCAATATCCTTGCGAAGTTTGGAAATACCCTCCAGAGCAGCACGAGAGAAATTTTAAACAACATCATTGCTTTTTAGGACCAACGGTGGAACTACAGAAATCATCAAACCCAATCATTGTACCAAGATCCCCAATTTAGCCAAAACCTAGATCATGCTGTAAATATGGAGATACGAGAAGCCACCGTGAAATATTTTAAGTTAGCCCAACGATCATCGGCGACACCTCTATGGTTAGTTTAAGTAGATGAACGTGACACCACGGGCAACAGCTTAAAACCAGTTCAAACCTGCTTAAGAATATAAGAACGACATCACTGTCAGACCAGGAAGTTGTCATGACAACTCCCTGCGAGTTTAGATTAAGATTACGACAACTTGGCTTGTTCAGAAATGATATAGCTACAATGACAATATATCTTGATAAATTATGGATGCTTTGTAATTTGTTTGCCGTTGTTGGTTGGTTGTGGCTTCTGTATAAAAACACACGTATCTGTAGTAAGCAGGGACAATACAACGGCAGAAATATGGACGACACCACGTGAATCTGCGAAAGATGCTATATATATAATAATTGATTTCGTCTATTCAGAGGCGATAAACACCACGTCCTGCAGTATACGTAATCCGAGACGCTGATGATGTTGGGATGGCGAGAACTGAGAATAACGGTGTCAACAAAAAAATCGATTGATTTACTCTGTCTCATTATGTACACGAAATATAGATTAATTTGAAGCGGTTCCGCTTAAAATTCTTGAGATTTCAGGCACTAAACAATTTGCTAGAATTGAGCAAAATATATAATTTCCGCCCGACGGATTGGGGTTCAATCACTCAGGATACTCGTTGTATTCCGCGGTTACTCTCCAGTGGTCCATAGTATTTACAACAGTGTGTTCAGAATCTCTTAGCATGTGTTCTGGTTACCATAGCAGTTGCTATGGCAGTACAATGGGAACCAAATTTCCGTATTTTTAACTATCGAAGAACCCAGAACACCGTTGTAAGTTTGGAAGACACGAAGATCGGGGGTTCGTTCGTGCATGATATTTAGACATATATCTGTTAAAGAGGAGCTAGCGGTAATGTTAGCCTGATAATGATTTATGATTAGCCTGGATTTCGTTGAAGGGTAATCACGGTGGTGGATGTATGACGTACAGGGATCGGTGGTGGTGGATTGCGGATAAACGTCAGTCAGTCAAAATTTCATCAATGACTGCTTTGGAATTTGTAAAACCACAAGTTGTGAACTCTACAGCTAATTAATCAACAATGTGTCCGCATGGTCATTACATCATCCTATCAATTAATTTTCGGAAACGCGACCGCCGCGATAAGGTCGATATAATTATGTAGTTGTAACGAACTTTTACAGAAACAAGGCGATTATAGCAAGTAGAGCCTAAGGCAATGGCTCATTAGAATAATTCATTTTGAAATGAAATTAGCGAAACACGCGTAAATCAGAAAATCAAATTAATCCTCGTCAGCGTAAAGAATCATCATGTGCTACGAGTGCTACACCGGTAGCCGGGAAGAAAAGTGCGATGAGTGGTTGGTTGCTATGGATACGTGGGAATTTAATTGGAAAACAATTGATACGTATAATCTGGTAGTATCGAGTCTTGATGTTTTCCTTGGAGACTTTCAATAGAATATTTTGAGAAGCTTCGCTGTAACAGTGTATTATGGAAGTACCGGTACTCGAAATCCTCATCTATTCCAATTTCCATTACCCGAGGGTCACGTCATTCAACCTCACAATCGATTTCATTTGGCATGCATACTACATGATTGTATTGAGCTTGCTCTAAAATCTATAATCTTCCTTTAATTTTATCACAGTAAAGTGCAGATTAATCCTACCGTCTAGCAGCTAGGAGCAGCTCAGGTGATCGGACTTGTAACAATATCAACCTATTCGTAAGTCAAGTTATAAACGGAAATATCCACAGTATGACATATGCAAGTGAGGTTTGTAACCATAATACACCCAAGAGGTTCTTTGATGAGTTTGAGTAATTAATTTCAGTTTTGTAAAATACTATTATGACAGATTATTATTATTTATTGTTCCATAAAATACACTAAGCACCGCAGTTTGTTAGCAAGATATAGTACCGTATTTGTCTTTTTTAAATTTGAATGTGACATACTATTTCTCCTTCACCCTATACATGCATCACCCAACCATGAACAACCTGTAGACAGAACTCATTTCAGATCCCTACATATTACTCAGCTTTTCGGTTCTACCTTCATCTTCCGATGATCACATTATTCATCGTGCAAGAGGAAACGCATAAAATTCACGTAATCGCAGTTTAATTTTCGTTTATGAGACAGGGAACGTAATAAAACGTTCCTCCCTTTATTTCCCTTTTTGTTACACCTATGACATTTTAACAACGTGTAACAGTAGGAATCCAAACATGAGACAGGGTTATTGCATGCCTTATCACCATACACCATTGGAAATAAACTTATCCTCCGAAAGGTATTTTCGGATATCTTACTACTACTACTACCACTACTACCACTACTACCACTACTACCACTACTACCACTACTACTACTACCACTACTACTATCACTACTACCACTACTACTACTACTACTACTACTAGTACTACCACTACTACTACCACTACTACTACTACTACTACTACTAGTACTACCACTACTACTACTACTACTATTACTACTACTACTAGTACTACCACTACTACCACCACTACTACTACTAGTACTACCACTACTACTACCACTACTACTACCACTACTACTACTACTACTAGTACTACCACTACTACTACTACTAATACTACTACTACTACTACTACTAGTACTACCACTACTACCACTACTACTATTACTACTACTACTACTACTACTACTACTACTACTACCACTACAACTACCACTACTACTACCACTACTACTACTACTACTAGTACTACCACTACTACTACTACTAGTAGTACTACCACTACTACTACCACTACTACCACTACTACTGGTACTACCACTACTACTACCACTACTACCACCACTACTACTACTACTACTACTAGTACTACCACTACTACCACTACTACCACTACTACTACTACTACTACTAGTAGTAGTAGTAGTAGTAGTAGTAGTAGTACTACCACTACTACTACCACTACTACCACTACTACTAGTACTACCACTACTACTACCACTACTACCACCGCTACTACTACTACTACTACTACTACTAGTACTACCACTACTACCACTACTACTACTACTACTACTACTAGTAGTAGTACTACCACTACTACTACTACTACCACTACTACTAGTACTACCACTACTACTACCACTACTACCACTACCACCACTACTACTACTACTACTACTACTACTACTAGTACTACCACTACTACCACCACTACTACTACTACTACTACTACTACTAGTAGTAGTAGTACTACCACTACTACTACCACTACTACCACCACCACCACTACTACTACTACTACTAGTACTACCACTACTACTATCACTACTACCACTACTACTACTACTAGTACTACCACTACTACTACCACTACTACTACTACTACTACTACTACTACTACTACTACTACTAGTACTACCACTACTACCACTACTACCACCACCACTACTACTACTACTACTACTACTACTAGTACTACCACTACTACCACTACTACCACTACTACTAGTATTACTACCACTACTACTACCACTACTACCAATACTACTACTACTAGTACTACTACCACTACTACTACTACTACTAGTACTACCACTACTACTACAACTACTACCACTACTACCACTACTACTACTACTACTACTACTACTACTACTACTACTACTACCACTACCACTACTACCACTACCACTACTACTACTACTACTACCACTACTACCACTACTACCACTACTACTACTAGTACTACCACTACTACTACCACTACTACCACTACTACTACCACTACTACTACTACCACCACCACTACTACTACTACTACTACTACCACTACTACTACCACTACTACCACTACTACTACTACTACTACTACTACTAGTACTAGTACTAGTACTACCACTACTACTACCACTACTACCACTACTACTACTACTACTACTACTACTA
>JAODAG010000020.1:49620-61258 GCA_027574785.1 Orphnurgus asper | reverse complement strand
TTTTTATTATTATTATTTTATTATTATTATTATTATTATTATATATAATCTATATATATATATATATTATTTTTTTTGGAGGGGGGAGGAGCAAGTTTAAGCAGAATCATACACAACATCCCGTCTCATGAGTTGTGTCAAATTCCTACTGTTGCTCGGATCAAATTCTTTTCATTAATAAAAAACTACGCACATCGTCATGACTACGTTCATGACATCGGAACCTCTAAACAATTTCGTGTCCCAGCTAATCACGTGACAGCTACGATTCTGTATTTTCTATGGCACGATTTGATATTGTTTCGCAATTATTCGTCCTCTGTGATAGTTAACTGGTTTCCAAACCGCTCATGGAAAGTACGGTACTTATAGCAGAAAAACCCCATTTTAAACGCAGGAATTTTACTTCATGTTATGACGTCATGTATTAGATAATTATGACGGATCCCCCCGGTGTTTATGATACATCTATTCCACAAATATCTCGAGAAATGGATCAATACTGAGTGATGTTTATTGCGAATAATTGTCCATCGTCGGATTCTCGGTTTATCGAATGAGATCTAAAGATGTTTGCCCCTGGTTTTGCCGATGTATGGACATGGGATATCTGACAGTGATGATACATTATAAGAGAGAACAGGAAAGAACCCTGTATGGACATGAGATGTCTGACAGTGATGATATATTATAAGAGAGACTAGGAAAGAACCCTGTATGGACATGAGATATCTGACAGTGATGATATATTATAAGAGAGACTAGGAAAGAAACATGTATGGACATGAGATATCTGACAGTGATGATATGTTATAAGAGAGACTAGAAAAGAAACATGTATGGACATGGGATATCTGACAGTGATGATACATTATAAGAGAGACTAGGAAAGAACCATGTATGGACATGAGATATCTGACAGTGATGATATGTTATAAGAGAGACTAGGAAAGAACCCTGTATGGACATGGGATATCTGACAGTGATGATATATTATAAGAGAGACCCTGGAGGAAAGAACCCTGTATGGACATGAGATATCTGACAGTGATTATATATTATAAGAGAGAACAGGAAATAACCTGTATTGACATTGATAGCAATCCCGATAAGATAATACATTGTTCCGTTCTGAATAAGTGAAGAGCGCCACCTTTATTAAAGCAGCCTACGAGGTTTCACGGTTTCTCTGTTTGCTGCTGCATTAAACAAAATCAATGAATGGAGCTTTGTTAATTTAACCGAAGAAGTTCAGTTAAAAATCGATTCCTGTCAGCATGTTACCAGTCTTGGGCTAATTTACGTGGCATTTATTTCGCTTATTATCTTCCTTCAACTTGAGCTTCCAGCAACTTCACCATTTTACGGGGTTGAGAACCATTTTATTATTCGGCAACTGAACCTGTAAATTTGGTGTAGAGCAGCATCAGCATCAAGCAGTGGGAGCTGCCAACTTGAAGTACCGATGTAATAGTCCAGAAAATTACAAAACCTTGTAACAGTAATACATGCTCAAAGAAACTTGGCAGAACCAGAATATATCGGCTCTGTGCTTAGTTGTTTGTATGCTTGCATGTGTATCGTTCGTTGCAGGTTTTGCTATTCACAAAAATCCTTTGAAATGTGGAACTTTTTTATTAGTTTTACGACAGATTTAGAGATTCTGTCTAGGAAACCATGGCTGTACAACACACGATGATGATATATGAGGACATTCAGTGGAAGTCTATTTTTTTTTCAAACACAAAGTTCTTCTTCAAAATAATGTACATAGGCCGCTACAATTTTAAACTTCACATTTAATATACAAAGATAATACAAAGTGCTCTTTTACATGTAAATATAATATAACGTGCCCATTTAATATTAACGGAATACAAAGTGCCTTTTAAATTTAGCTATTGTTAGCTACTATTATCAGCTACCTTTATCAGCTACTGTTATTAGTTACGATTATCAGCTACGATTATCAGCTACTGTTATTAGGTACGATTATCAGCTACGATTAACCCTCTTCAGCCTTCTCAGACGTCCTAGCGAGAGTTGTAGCAAACACTTTGGGTGGTGGAATGCACGCGGAGCTCGGCTCTGCGCTGCTTCCCGGAAATGTTTAGCTCTCCGACGAGTAAATGTACCATGGAGGACATGGGATCGTCCAAAAAAAAAACAACTACGGTAGACATATTTGGCCGTCGGAATTGAAATTTACATCCTGACCAAACAGGGGTGGCCTGCGCTATGAAGCAACGGAGACTAATATACATGAACAGGTAGTCTAGGATACCTCTCGTCCAATGTGGAGCGCTCAGGCTGCGGTAAAGGAAAGGACCGTTAGGTATAACTCTTTACCACGGCAGGTACCCTATAGACCTGATTAAAAGCGCGGACCACCGGTGTACGATCGGGCAGCCTGTAAATTTCACTTTCAATGGCCAAACATGTCTACCGTAGTCGTCACATTCCTATTTGCAGTGCCTGGATATACAAAAGCCTACATGCACTGCTCTGGCAAAAAAAATATGGTCAAAACTAGAGAGAGTAGGAAATCCTCGATTTGTTTCATTAACCATCGACACCCGGTGACTAGGTCACATGACATCGCCTGACCTCGATGCCCGGTAGTGGTCACATGACACCAGCTCATCTCGGTGACAGGTAATAGGTCACATGACATCAGCATAACATGACACGTGGATCATATGTACAAGGTAACATGCACGCATTTACAACGTCCGTTAAAAATGTAGAGAAACTGTATAACCGACAGAAAACATGCGCGAAAGATGACTGGTTTAATTTGACGATGATGACATTTGAACTTTGAAGATGTCTCCCGATGATAACGGCCCATTAACCCATTTCCTCTTCCTTCCTGTAAGTCGTACTTCTGTAAAACGGAGGGTTTTTTCTTCTTTCTATTTTGGTGACAGGTCAACGTACTAACTACCCCTAAATTGCTCCATGCCTAGAAAATATACCCCTTAGGGTCCAGAAAGCTGCCGGTACTGAGCTTGTACCTCCGCCAAAAAATATATATATAAAATATCTCCGAGCAATGTTTTAGAGAAAATGGAATATCAACGGGAGAGAAGAGAAATTAAGCGCGCGCACACAAAAAAAAATCAATGTTAATTTCTTCCGCCGTGGAACTATGGCCAAACAACAACACATTCTTCAGGTACAATTCTCGACAGATTGAATGCCCGAAACGAAACAAGAAAGAGAACAAGTTCCGATCTAGTGTGCTGAGGAAATTATTCTCTAGTTTGCTAATAGGCAGAGTGGAGAGTGTAAATTCTACGAATATATATGTCTTTAAAAGAAGGGAACTAGGATAGGTCCGACGTGTGAAGTTATGACCTGTCCCGTGTCCTCACTATGTGTGCACTCACAAAAGACAGGGATTCGAAGATGAGGAGATTTACAGAGCTGGTGAACGCGACATACGTAGCTTAGGCTTTCATCAATGTCTGGAATAGAAGAGAGAGAGAGAGAGAGAGACTAGAACCAATCAATATCAATACTTCAATATATCGGCATGTGATGTATACACACAACACATACATGAATACATACACGTACACCCATACAACCACATACATTAATATATACACACATACACACTTGCACGCATAGACACATAATTATATTCTCTCCCCATTTCCTGGCAAATCTTGTCTGAACAAAGTGAAAAATAAATTTAAAAAACTACAATATGGAAATATTAACTGACCCTACTCTTTGAATTTGACATTGGAGAGGGGAGGGAGGGGGTGGGGGATGAAGTAGGATGGCCGGTTATCTGCATCAAGTTGTCTGGATTGCACATCCCATACCGCTCACTGAGATCTTCGCTAATTTCTCTAACAAATGTCTATATACTCTCTCGGACAACACATAATACAGCCCGGATTAATGTATTTCTTTACAGCTTTTGTATGATTTTCGAATAAATACACTATTTTTTGGAAAATGTTAACTTTTGACAGTACGTAGGCCTATATACTGATTAGTGTAGTGATGGCAGTAAATAAGCACTGGTTAGTGTAGTGATGGCAGTATGTGAACACTGATTAATGTAGTAATGACAGTATGTGAACACTGATTAATGTAGTGATGGCAGTATGTGAATATTGATTAATGTAGTGATGGGAGTATGTGAATACTGATTAATTAATGTAGTGATGGCAGTATGTGAATACTGATTAGTGTAGTGATGTGGTGACAATAAGCGTGTACTGATCGATATATGTCTACTCACACTCTTAAGCATACGGGTAAGTATGCCACCTACTGTTCTCAACAGTTCTGTAATTATTATTTACCCATCCATGTGTGAATTTCTACCGTAAATGTATAAATGCTTACCCAACCGAGGTCAAATGTACTCAACTCCTGCGTAAAAATTGTACCCAACACGTGAGTAGGCGACAACGTTGGGTAACTAATTTTTTATTTATTTAAACTTTGTCCAACGGCCTGTAGATTGTGACAGATGTGGTGCAATATCTTTCTCCTCATAAAAAATAAATAAATAAATAAAAGTTGTACGTAAATTCGTATATCGAGTTGGGAAAGACAGGATCTACAAATTTACCCTTTTGTTTTACGATTCACTGTCATATGATGCGGTAAATGAATATCAAACCGGGTCCACCAGCCCCCTCCCCCCCCCAAAAAAAACAGGATTTCGGCTGATCATATCAGATCTGTCTCCAACATTTACCACAAATTATTATGCAAATTGCGAAGATTAATATTTCCTCTGTGAGGGAGAATTGGTATACTGTAGAAATATTGCAGAGGGGAAAGGGAAGGGGAAGCGGACGGGGGACCCAGCTCTGCACCGCATCTTACCCATTATATGTCAGAGGTTGTTGTATGACAATGCATTCCCCCGGAGTATTCCAAGGATCGTTGCCCGGAATATTTCCCGGGAATATTCCACGGAGTATTGCCATGAATTATTCCAGGGGAACAATCCCGTTATTGCCGGGACTCGAGGGGGGGGGGGGGAGTATCCCCTTCGTGTTTACTAATACAAGATATTTAACGCTATCATTTAAAAAATATATATTTATTGGCGACGCCACCAGTTCCCCCAATTCCACGCATACGAACGAGACTAATAGACCCTTCAAAGTAGAGCCATGGCGAAGAGAGAGAGAGAGTTACAAATCGATGAACCGTAAACCGCCCTCTAGTTATATCCAACGACCAAGAACGCCGCCCACCATGCCAGTACGGTACTTCAGCACTAACTGAACCAACACCTACCCGACTGATTAAGCTTAAATGTTTTTTGAGTTCGCTGCTTCTTCATGTTTGAGTTCGTTACTGCTGCTTCTTCTAGTCTTCTTCTAGTCTTCTACTTCTTTTATCCTTGCTCAAAAAAAGGGAAATTCGATAATTTTTCGATTTTCTCCGCACGACGAAACATTCTACGTTGAAGAGAAATTAAAGTTGTTTTGTGTCTTCTTCTTTTTTTTTCGTTGCGTCCGGGCTAGTTTATTTTTTTAGCTTTTGTTTAGAAGGCAGGGGCTGCTACTTTTTGTAGTTTATTATTTTTCCAAGAACTTTAATTAAACTCCCGAGGAAGGGGTTTGAGAAACTGCAGCGGGCTGGTTAGTCTTGGTCGGTTCGGCGTGCCCTTGATAAAATGCCAAAGTAAAAGTAACGCTTCATTAATCACCGATACAAGACTACGCGGGGGAAATAACGCGCGAAGAAAGAAAGAAAGAAAGAAAGAGGAAAATGATGTATTTAATACGCAACAGGCTGCTTCTCATACTAACGGAAACGGGGAGAGAAAAATAGGACATTGTTTGTCAATTGTGAACTTCAAAAACAAGAATTGGGTGAGGAATATATACAATATAGGCCTACTCTTGACTAAAGTCTGGATGAAATGAATTATTGATTACTAGAAGAAAAAGAAGAGAAAAAAACTGGGCTTTGCATCTTGAAATAATTCCACCAACAATGTTAGCAATATTATGATTGTTCGTTGCTGCTTTTCAGGGTTCGTTGAATAGCTGTTGTTCTTTCTCAGTACTTTCGGGAGAAGATGAACCAACTATTACCTTCTTGATGAAAACAAATATATATGACAACGATATAATGAAGTTACACGCGGACGATTTAATTATTGCAAATATTATTAGGCATACAGATCAATACAACTCAAGTAAAAACTGAAAGAAAAAGTTATAAAAGAAAAGAAAAGTTAGTAACGTTCAGTTATGTAACAATGGCGAAAACATACGCCACTGAAGACGACAATTAGAGAACGAACATGTAGAACAAACATATCGCTGTAGTTCTTCGGTTTTAGAGCCCTTCTGGATTCTTTTTCGGGTGAGTTTTTCTTGACACTAGCAAAATAGTTAAGGGTTAGAAATTAACTAACAAGTATAATGTGGAGATTAACTGCCAAGTGGAACAATAATCAAGGATTAACGACCTTTGAACACGCTGTATTTTCAGTTGGAATGTCTGGTCTAAAAACACACTATAACGAACCTTCATTTCGTGACTGTTACCAAACAATTTTAATTGGATTCGAACAGGGTTTCGTCCTTTGCAGAAGCTGGGACGTAGCAAGAAGAGAGCAGTAGGAGAGATCGCTCCCCCCGACGTTGGCGCCAAAACAAAACCGTGGAAAAACGAGAAAAATACGAATAAAAAACGTTTACACAGTACGGTACACTCCAGGAACGTACACTCCGTTGACTCTAGTTTAAGTAGTTCGGCTTTACCCCCTTCCGGACTTCCTGGCTAGGTCTTTTTGGTTTAGGGGGGAGGGGGGGGGGTTACTAACATATGGTTAACTAAGTGACTTATTATTGCTGAGACCGACTTAAACTGTAAATATTACAGACTAAGTAAGGGTAATTAGGGATGTACACGAAATAAACCACACACACGTTTGGGTCAAAGGTTATATCAATATGTCTATACAAAATATGCGCTATTAGAATGATGAATTAATATTATACTATCATGCCAGCCTCTTAGCTGTTGCTCTACTGAAAATATAACCACTTACAAGGAAGAGAAAAGAACGTGAGATATCATCATGTCAGTTTCTTTTGATGAAATCACGGATTTAAAACCACGGTGTTCTGGGTTATGGTTGGGATTATATCGTGCTCACTTTAATACATGGCAAGGAATATAATTGTGCATAGTTAATTATACAGCGTTCCATACCAATAATACTGTAGAACCGGTTGCGTTGCCTTCGATCTCGCGCAATGGATGCATGTGTTATGTTTACACGTTCGGCCTAGTGCGGGGCGCTGGCGAGAACCACATTGGCGCCATCAACGATATGAGTAAAATTCTGACTTATATAGTAACTGTATAATTGTTTTTTGTTAAAGAAAAACCAGACAGAACGTAAACTCTGAAAGACATAACGGCAGCAGCCTATGGCAAGGAGTCATCTGTAAGGTTCGACTTATCCACTTCCCGAACCCAATCCTAATTCGATCGGAACGTTGAGACAATGTATATGCTATCGTTTGGAGAGGGTAGTGGTATTTCGATTGGACTGCTAATGCTAAAGATCATTGGGCGGGTGTAGTGCCACATAACTTGTAGCGCATGGTTCTGTTGGAAGACATGCCCCACCATTAACCAGTGCGGGCCGTCCTTAACACAACAGATACTACACATGATCTTAGCCATAAGGCCGAGAAGCGATTGGGAGAGGGTAGTGCCACGTTATGCGAAACCCAATCAGGATGACTACCGGTAGGTCGGAGGGAAACGCCGTCCTTCAAATAATACACATATAATACACATCGTCGAGTCGTAGCCAAGATTCAGAGAAGCGATAGTAACTAGTAAATGTAACTATAACATATGTACGGGGTAACTAGTGACTGCTTTCCCAAAGCTAAGAGTGCTAAAATACTCGCTTTAATAGGACCGGTTCATTATCTTTACGTGATTGTACGCTGATGTTTACGCTAAATGCATCAAATCGCAAGAATGCGTTCCTTGTAATATATACGATATGTTATTTGATTCATAATTCATGCTATTAAATGACTACCGTATTTGTGTTAATCTCTCGAAGGGCAAGAGTGACACGGACCCGACTGGGTTGTCTTGCATAGTTCTGTACGATAGCAAGGGACATTACGTGGCACTACACTCGTCCTATGATCTATTTCAAGTGACGAGATGGCAGGATCAAACCCTCGGAATACTGCAGATCACGGCAATGGCTGCGATCCATGCTGGACTCGTGACAGGACTTGGTCTAAGTTAGTTCCTCGAAATTCAGTATACGATTAATTCAAAGTTTCATGACGTATCATCCATCAGTTATAACAGACAATAATCGTATAACTCGGCAGTAATCTGTGGACGTGAAGACCAATTAATTAAAGAGATTTGCCATGTTGCCGCCATGTCTTCTAGTTAGTTTTTGTTGTTTGATATCATTTTGTTCTTTTACCTCCTTCCCCCCTCCCCATCTCTACTCCTCCATAAATAACCAATAAATGAACGATTAACAATAGACCGGTAAGAGGTGAAGTGTTATTGTAAAGCTCATTACGTTATTGTAAAACTGATTGCTGAAAGCTGATTATGGAAAACAAGCAGAAACAATTAGTTGGTAGCCTAATTGGTAAGTGGTCATTTATCGAGGATTATTTAATTGTTCGTTGTTTATTATATTGTTTCCTGTGTGCGGACGATTCACTAATAGGCTCATGGACCTGTATTTAACATATGTTTCTCGCCTAATATCCCTTGTATTTGTGTATGTATCCCCTGTATTTGTATATATATAAATAAATTCACAGCTGGGTCCTTGGTCACGTATCGATTATGTCGAGCCTTCTAATAGAGATGAGTGGTAAAAACTGGCCTGATTTACCTCAACGACTTGATCAAGTCTAAGAGGTATAGCAGTATTGAACACCCCAGCTGTGTGATACATGGGCCTTATGGTTTTACTTTATAGAATCGATAAAACTACACCAACTGTTTTAACTGTTCGTGGCAAGTGGGAAAGATTTACCGGAGACAAAATTGATGTTTTTTTTCTGCGGCCGTAACATATGTTTGGTTCTCACAATGAAATAGAGGCACCGGAGGGGTTTTGCCTCGGATCCATGGAAGGAAAATTTATATTGTCAGGTTGAAACACCCATTTACGGGAATCACACCTAATCTGCTGTGGTGGTATAAGGTTTGTATTCACGCTGTGATGGTTTGTCCTGTATCGGTATGCAATCCCCCTTTGTCCAACTGAGGGTCATTATTGCCGCATGGATTGGCACAACGACGTGGTAGAAAATGGTAGAATTAGAAGTTTTGATATGTTAAAAAAAAATAAAAAAAATAGATAAATTGAGTTGAATTTGGAATTGGTTCTCGAAGAAATTACGTCATCATTACTTACTTAAAAAACAAATCCCGGCAAGCCTCGTGTGCACACCAAACAACACCAAATAACGTCGATACAAACATAAAGACCATCGACAACGTTTAATATACAAATCATATTCAGCAGCATCAACGTTAATTTACATAATCAAAAACAGCAACATCTTTGAGAACTACAACAAAAACATCGCAACATCATTTAACTGCAATCGAATGTTCCCCATGCACCGTTTTCTCGAATGTTTTAATATACACCAGACAGCGCACAACGATTGTTTTTCCATGCAGTTCAATGTTACTTTACGTTGCTATCTTTGAAGTTCGTTACAAGGAGCTGTAAAAATGGTTAGGAAAATGATATTATAGTGAAACAGAAATCACTTTAAAAGGATACTAGACATTCAATTATAAATCACATAAAAGGATACTACTTAATATTGCAATCATTTAAAGTGATACTAGACATTAAACTAGATCAATTAAAAGGATACCACATTAAACTAGAAATTACTTAAAAGGATAAAATACTTAATTTTGAATCATTTAAAATGATACTACATTAAAATAGACATCACTTAAAATGTTATTGCTTAGTTCTGAATTTTCTTTAAATGGTAGCCTACTACATTAAAATAGACATGACTTAAAATGATACTGCTTAGTTATGAATTTTATCTAAATGATACTACATTAAAATACAAATCATCTAATCGCAGAAGGGGAAAACTGAACTACGGGAGTTCCCCCCCCCCCATCAAATCAGTGAATTTTAGTATTTTTTCCTCCTCTTATAAGTATTTCAATATGGTGGATCATTTCTCCTTATAGCAGCTTTGAAGCCCTCCACGTACATTATAACCACTAATCGGTGTATATCTTAAAGAAGAATAAGACGAAAATTATATACGAAAAAATATATCCATATAACTTATATAGACAAGCGAGAATAGACTGTTTGAATATCCCTGGGGTAACAAGCTACAGCTGGTCGTAAGCAGACTACTAGTAACTGCCCGTGGGGACAGCTCCGTATGAATAATCAAAGATTTACCGCTGACGAATGAAGCGAGGATCAAGACGATAAAAGTAACTTAAACACATTTTTAGCCCGGAACGTTTATGCGTACTAATTCTTTTCAGTGTGTGTGTGTGCTAGGGTGCGTGTGTGTTTGTGTGTTTTATTTAAATGGAGATTGTGTAACCTATTTTATGTATAAATATTTCCTCCAGTAGTATTATTCTGTGATTTGAAGATCGCAAGTTCAAGTTAAAAAGTTCGCTATTCATGAACCGTAAATGAGGATAAGACAATTCGTATGCACAGTTTTTGAATGCTACGTTCTTAAGTTCAATTATATCATAAATGTTGTTAAAAAATACCCGAACTCACAAAGGTCTTAAGGTAAAACGTTGCATAAAAGGCCAAAACAACATTTCATGACTTTCATCTTGTTTAAAAAAAATTGACGTTTCATCTCAACCATTGAAATTGACCACATCCACGACAGAGGTGTTCTATATATATGTATATAAATATACATATTATAGCTGTAATCTCTACCCAGTAATCCAATCACATTGTCTCTGCGATAATCACGTTAATTACTTCGTACATCTCTGGCAGCTGAAGTTTGCTCCATGGTGATTAGCTTTCCGCATCCCCTGCCTTGCCTCTGGCTAGTTTACTCCGTTATTATAACAGTCCCGGCGAATTATCTCCCGAGAATCCCGTATTGTTTAATATCCTCCGAGGCCTATAGCCGAAGCAACCATCGGCCGGAAGAGGCAGGTGGTTTTCTTCCTTCGTTCTCCCTCTATATATTACTATTATTATTATTATGCTAGGGTGTCTTCATATCTGTTCGTATCGGGGATGTGCTATGGAAGTTGCCGGTACAATCTATCCTCCATGAATTTGTACTACAAGACTACAGCAAATGTCAGCTGTTCCTTTGTCTCCCTCCATCTTTGACTCGGGGCCTATGGCGAATTTTGAAATATGTTTAACAAAAACTTGTATCAAAATAAAGAAAACGATATAATACAAGCCTATGTAGCCAGTTTAGCGGCAAGCTATCGCAGGTTTCGTCATAGTTGACGTAGCAGGTTATGCAACATTTCTGCTGCTGAGGATAGTTCCTATTTGAATCTCAAGACATTATTTTCTGCTTCTCAGTATAATATGCTATAATAGTCCTAATATAAAACATAATGTTTGTTTTATATATAT
>JAODAG010000020.1:3386-13772 GCA_027574785.1 Orphnurgus asper | reverse complement strand
CTAATAACCTGGAAGAAACAGAGCAGCAGAAACACCCACTTCTAATAACCTGGATGAAACAGAACAGCAGAAACACCCACTTCTAATAACCTGGAAGAAACAGAACAGCAGAAACACCCACTTCTAATAAACTGGAAGACACAGAGCAGTAGAAACACCCACTTCTAATAACCTGGAAGAAACAGAGCAGCAGAAACACCCACTTCTAATAACCTGGATGAAACAGAACAGCAGAAACACCAACTTCTAATAACCTGGAAGAAACAGAGCAGCAGAAACACACAGTAGCAGAAATTGTCCAATGCATCTTTAAACGGATCAAGTGAAGATGAATTGTTTTCTGCATCCAAACAAAAAGCACTCACATGAAAACACACGTCCGGGCAGCCAAACAGATGGTAAAAAAAGTTTAAAAACAACAACCTGCATATCAATCAAGTTAAAAGCAACACTGCCCGCATAGACACATTAGTCGGGCTGGGCGAGATATCGTTAGGTGAATGAAACTTTCACAGCTATGCTACTAATCGGTTCAAACTGCAAAGCTAAAAAAAATGTGATAAAATGGAGACAGACCACCCCCCCCCCTAGATGAGATCGTTGTAGCCACAAATCACGACATTCATCTGTGCTTAAGTGCAACGAGCTGTACGGCTTATGTTAGTGATGATGCAATAAGGTTAGAAGAGTGGAAATTGCTAATCAAAGTGTGTGTGTGAGAGCATGTGACCTCTGACCTTTGGAAAATGTCCCGCCGGGATCGCTCCGTGAGCTGGGTGACGTTGGCACGTCACCTGGCAGGATCGCAGACAGAACAAGGAAAAGAACTACGTCAATTCCGATGCCCCACGTTTGTCGCCAAAATCGGTTTGATTTGAATTCATCATAAACATTGGTAGTACATCCAATTCATCGTAAACATTGGTAATAGATTTGTGTAATTTTTTTTTTTTTACAAACCTGGTTCAAGTAAAAATGAATGACTATTAATAATAAAAAAAATAGTAAAATGAATTAAACTAAAATTAACAGCATTACATTAGACAACAATATCTAAATGTTAGCCTTATCAACGAAACTTGGCATGAACCTGTCCCAGGCCTGGCCGCCGCTGACGAATAATTTTCATTTCGTGGATAGAACAACAATGTCACAAAGACGAGTCCAGGGGACAGCACGGTTATAAGGTATAAAACAGCCACCTGACCGAACATGGGACACTTACTGCATGGAGTCCTTCAGTACAGACACATTAAACATGGATGTTCTTCACATTAAACTTGACTGTTCTTCATATGAAATGGAACTTCTTTGCATTCAATGTAACTGTCGTTACAAACAGCATGACTGTTCTTCCCATAAAGCACGAACCGTTCTTTCCACGAAACGTAACTGATTTGCATAAAACATGTATGATCTTCGCATTAAAATGTCACCATTCTAGATATGCCGCTAAGCTACAGCACGCGATATTTCGCAAGGCTGGTACATCGGTACACTGGTAATTAAATACACTGGTGAGAATTTAGAAGATGTCTGATGGTTTTCCAAATTCTCCACCCCTCCCCACATAAAAAAAAGACAAAATCAGTATTGAATGTGACTTGCTTTATCCCATATGCTACATTCAAACCCACGATACAGACGAGCCCACGTGGCATACTAAACTGATGGCAGTTTGGTTTACTCAGGGCGAAGCCATAACGAGTTCTGCCTGCTGGAAAATGTTCAGATTTTGATACTACTTTCCCTGGCCTAGCTGGCACAGATCCAGATTAGCAACATTTACATCCATATCAGAGAAATTTACAGAACCTAATATTAATACCATGCCAAATCCTGAGCAGGAATAGGCAGAAAAAAATAGATCCCCAGATCAGGATTTTGCCTCCTATAACCAATTGTAACAAATTTGTTTCAAGGTTTTGGAACTATAATAAGGTTTAAACATAATTGCTTAAGTTCTCACCTTTCAATGTTTGTTTAAGTGAAAGATATTTCAAATATTTAATTAGGTAAATTTGGTACCATTCTATATCCGGATCATTAATCTTTACAGAATTATTCACCTTTCATTTCAACACTGACATATCGGAAACTTCCACTCAATACGGATCCAACAGGGCTTCAGTCCAGTTTACTGCATCAACCGGACAGCATTGAACAGTGGTCCATATGTCAAACATTTGTGTGTTGTGGCACAAATGAATCTCATCTTAGTACGAGATGAATAATCTCTACTTAGCATTGAGTAGAAACAGCTATATAGATTGGTGATCTTATCTTAAGACAAGGTCTGTTGGTACACCAGCAACTTTGTGTATTGTATAACTACCATGTAATAGAACAGCTTGCATTGCTCATCTCGTCGTCTTAAGGCGAGGACCATTGGTACACCACCAACGTTGTGTATTGGTTAAGTAGCAAGTAGTAGAAACAGCTGGACTAGTCATCTCGTCTGAAGACGAGGACCATCGATACACCAGCAACCTTGTGTATTATTTAACTAGCATGTAGTAGAAACTATAAACAGCTTGACTAGCCATCTCGTCTTAAGACGAGTACCATTGGAACACCAGCAACCTTATGTATTATGTAACTACCATGTAGTAGAAACAGCATTGCTGGGCATCTCGTCTTAATGCGAGAACCATCGTTACACCAGCACCCTTGTGTATTGTACCCATCGTTACACCAGCACCCTTGTGTATTGTTAACTACCAAGTAGTAGAAACAGCTTGACTGGGCATCTCGTCTTAAGACGAGGACCATTGGTACACCAGCAACCTTGTGTATTGTTTAACTAGCATAGAGTAGAAACAGAGTCATTGGTCATCTTGTCTTAAGACGAGAACCATCGTTATACTCCTACATGATGGTTGACGATCTTGTACATGACAAGAACCCTCTTTATCGTAGCAGCCTCGTAAAGTATTGAACTACGTACAGTAGAGATTGTTCATCTCGTACTTCGTTGAGATTCATTTGTGCCATAACACACAAATGTTTGACATATGGACCACTGGGTTCTAATTGGATACTGTACTAATGGGAGCAATTTGGCATCGCTGATTCATCGCCAAACAAAAAAATCCACTGTTGTTGTCCAAAAGAAGAATTTTAATGGGACTGCAACACACCCAGTTTATAAGAAGAAACAAAGTAGCAGAAACACCCACTTCTAATAAGCTGGAAGAAACAGAGCAGCAGAAACACCCACTTCTAATAAACTGGAAGAAACAGAGCAGCAGAAACACCCACTTCTAATAAACTGGAATAAGATATACATACTAACTACTGCAGTTCTCAATTTAGTAATAGGTTGTCTTAACTTTCATATACTACCTACTGCTGTTCAGCAGTTAAGGACATATTTGTTGTCTTAACTTTCATATACTACCTACTGCAGTTGAGGACATATATGTTGTCTTAACTTTCATATGCTAACTACTGCGAATCTGCAGTTGAGGACATATTTGTTGTCTTAACTTTCATATACTACCTACTGCTGTTCAGCAGTTAAGGACATATTTGTTGTCTTAACTTTCATATACTACCTACTGCAGTTGAGGACATATATGTTGTCTTAACTTTCATATGCTAACTACTGCGAATCTGCAGTTGAGGACATATTTGTTGTCTTAACTTTCATATACTACCTACTGCAGTTGAGGACATATATGTTGTCTTAACTTTAATATGCTAACTACTGCGAATCTGCAGTTGAGGACATATATGTTGTCTTGACTTTGACATACTACTGCTGCTCTCAGTTAAGGACCCCCCCCCAACCTCCAAGAAAAAATGTACTTCTTTTGACTAATTTCCTATTTAATCGTGGAGCGACTATTCACATTTTACTAGCTCGAAGAGGGATTTTCACGGATACCAAAAGAACTTGTCGTGTAGGACAAGAGAGAATGATGACGGACCAGTATCAGAACATGTGTTGCTGCACTCGTGATAACATCTTGCAAATGTAAGAATCTATGTGTAAACATAAACATCTCCAGAGTTTGCTGTTATTATTATATCTGATGGTTAAATCCTTTACATTCCATTCCGCAACATGTAGTGCCACAACACGTCATCCACCATAGAAAATCATGGAGCTGTACAATTTCTGACAGCATATATACCCCCATGTATGCAGCATCGTTTTGATAATTTTAGAACACCGTGTGTGTATAAGGTATAAAACAGCCACCTGACCGAAACATAGGACACTTACTGCGTGGAGTCCTTCAGCACAGACACATTAAACGTGGATGTTCTTCACATTAAAAATGGACTTCTTTGCATTAAGTGTAACTGTTGATACATACGGCACGATTGTTCTCCCCATAAAGCATGAACTGTTCTTTCCACGAAACGTAAAATACGACAGTTCTGGACATTAAATACATATATGACTGTTCGTCACATTAAACTATTTGTCACATTAATTCTGTGTTCTTCTCACTGAAAGTCACCATTCTTCACATTAAATGTGACAGTCCTTGACTTAAGATGAGACCTCTCTTCACATTACATATGACTGCTCTTCACATGTTACGATTAGGTTGAAACAGTAAAAGAGTTTTTGGGATTTGCTGTGAGAAGCAGACTTCTGACTGTCTGGGGGAAGATTAATGAAGTCATGCAAAACAACACAAGATATTTTTTTTTGTCTCCTGAAATTCAGTGCAAAAATAATATCTAAACCTGCACTTGATCTAAACCATATTGGAAACATTATTTAATTCATTCAAAGATAAATCATGCTCATTTAACATTAACATAGTGGATTAAAATAGTCTGGTGGTTCCTGTACCAATCTTTAAATGATCATCTATTGTACTTTTTTGCGACCAATGTGCATCTCTATCGGCTCTGTGAAAAACTATTATTTGTTTGTCGATAATGATATTTCATATTGGACATATACCGACAGATATTATAACTAAACCTGTCCACAAAGGTGAAATTATGCTTCAAACAGTCACAGGAAATACCACATACAATGTAAAATACCAGTTCAGTTTGAACAATTAATGGACAATGATATTGAACAGATAATGAACATCTCATGTGTATATCCTTACCTTCAGCTGGATTCTTCTCCTTGGGACAGACTGTTACGTTCTGAAAGATTCAATTCATTAAAAATAACTCAATGCCCTCATTATCCGACAAAAGACGTCACACTGCTAAAGTTTGGCTTTGTTTTATTTGTCCATCACATAATAACCTGCAAACCAATTCTTTACGCAATGGATCATTGCCAAAAATCATTAACTCATCCTCTACCAAAACCACTCACATACATCACACCCTAGAAAACATTCATACCCTGGTACATGAATTATTCAAGTGTTACCTATGCCCCATCTCCAGGTATCTTGCATCATACCCAGAACCCAGACCTCGATCTTCCGTTCAACGACACCGTGGCACCAATCGTACGTCTCTGTTATAGGTCGAAATGTATCGAGGTTCCTAATGTAGCGAGGTTCCTATAATTATCTACATGCACCGAGGTAACTCATTTCACTGAGGTTTCTGTTAATGTACCGAGGTTCTTAACTGTACTGAGGTTCCTAAATGTACCGAGGTGCCTAAATTCACCGAGGTACCTAAATGCACTGAGATTCCTGTAAATGCACCGAGGTTCCTGTTAATGTACCGAGGTTCTTAACTGTACTGAGGTACCTAAACGTACCGAGGTACCTAATGTACCAGATGCGCCACAATTCCTGACATACCCTAATCCCCCCCCCCCTCCTGTAACAATGCCTCCCTCGTACCATTTTATCACAACTTTGCAGCATCCAAGCCTGTCGATGTCTGTCAAAGCCATCTGAGCACCGTTGCAGGCGGGGGCACCAGGTGCATTCAAACCCCACGGGAGGGCTGTTGGTGCAGGTCGAGCAGGTCATCCTTGACGTGCATGCTGCGAGATCGAAAAATGAAAACCAAAAAAATTGAGAAAATCCGGCGAAAAGTCTGGTGGACGAATATACAAAACCAGGATGCAAAATTGCACGGAGGGAGTCCTTGCCATATGTTTCGATGAACATAATGGAGGCTTCCATGAGTATTTCCACACTCACACGAATACATATCACACATGCAACCACGCCAATATATACGGGGAGACCTACAATTTATACTGATGCCACCAAAGCCATCATTAAAGCATATGGGGTCCAGGGACTGCCCAATGGGCTTCTGGTAGGGGGGCCATATTTAACATGCACAAGCTCAATGCTCTTAGGCACTTTTTAAAATATCGTGGTGATGACAAATTGGGGGGGGGGCATGTAACAACTTTTGAAAAGTTGGGGCCCAATGTTACGAAAACTGCACCCTCTCCCGAAAGATTCACTTACTCTCCAGAGGTCGGAGGACGATGGTGGAGGAGGCGTCAACCTTCGCAAATGGGACCTCGACTGAATGGTACTCGTAAATGACTCTCTTTGAAATTATATCTGGAGGGAAAAAGAAATAAACGATGTGACAATAAATGCAGTTCCTGAGCTTATTGCCAAGGGAGTTGTTGTGGTTTTCTTGGTACTTAAAAACTTGGTTATAAAACTGTCTCTCTAGAAGGTTAATGGCTAGTAAAGCAGTCATATCATGATGCTGTTACATGATACCCAGTTCAGGCTAATAGTGTCATATTATTAGGTTGATCTTACAAGTATATGCATACCAATAAGAGAAATGCTACTGCAGTTAATCTTTTATAATTAACAACAGAAACCAATCCAATTGTACAATCTCTTTTGCAAAAGCTGAAGAGACGTATTGAAATATCCAGTCATAACAGGCCGGCATGTTACAGCAATGATTGGTGGCTCTAGATTAGTCACCGTTTGCCTACTGCAAACGTTTGAAGCGTTATACACTTCACAGGACATAACTTTTTGCTGCCTATATCAATTATCAGCTAACTCCTGGAAATAAAAGTAAGAAATTGAAATAAGATTGTATTGCAAGAATTTATTTCTACCACCTAACGCCATTAATCAAAACAGAGAGATCTGTATAATGTATGAGATAATCTGTATCTGTATAATCTATAATATCTATAAATAATGATCTGTATAATCTATAATAATGAGACCTGTATAATCTGTGTTTGCTAGGTACGTGGGATGAGTGCTTCACTTTCAGTAGCTTTTCTCTAGCTTTGTTACTAGTAAACCAAAACATGTAGGAGTTACGTGGACGGCAAAAACCTGCCCGGAATTTTTTTTGGGGGGGAGTGGTACGAAATCTCGCGATCAAATTTTTCGGGAACGAGAGGATAATGCTCATTTCTTGCGTGTCAAGGGCGTGCGCGTTAGGGTTATTATTTTTCGTCAGAAAACCTGAAGCCAGGATGAGAAACGTGTCGCCATGCAGGACTATAGGGCCCTGGTCAGGTTTTGATGTACAGCATAGTTGCTGACAAAATTGCTCTATTCTTTACAAAAGCATTATTGATATCGTAAATTAATCCGTGGGTTAAGGTTTCTTAGGGAGCTACATTGTTCAGTTCAAGTGAATTAATCCTTGGACTGTGTTTCTCAGAGAGCCACATTGAATTAATCTGTAGTAATCTCATAGGACCATCCTCATAAATGCTTAAATATACGATTTAGGTTCAACTTGATAACTTACATTTGATTAACCACGAGTCCTTGTAGTAGGCATCAGCCAAGCCCACTTTTACAGGATGACCTTCGTCAGAAATTGAGGAAATGCTGATCGGTATCTTAAGTTAAGAAAGAAAAGATTAGAAGTTAATCATCTTTCGTGTCAACCGTAAGTATGTCTAAACCATGGGTTCCCAACCTGTGGTACGCGTAACACCAGTGATACATTTGGACTTTCTCGGTGGTACGCGGCGTGGTACACAGCGTGCTTCATTTCTATTTTTTATTGTATTCTTTTTTATTCTCCCTCATGCACCCCTTAAGCGGCTGTACACTGACAGCTACGGTATTTGTTATCGGCCATTGTGCACTTATTCATCATTGATTCAATCAATTCATTCTCCCTCATGGATCCCTCAAGCGGCTGTCATTAACCCAATAAAACCCGAACCACTAAACCTGGACAACAAATCTGGACCATTGAACCTGGACCATTAAACCTGGACCATTAAACCTGGACCATTAAACCTGGACCATTAAATCTGGATCATTAAACATTACCTTGATTTTTCCAATTTGATCCACAAAAGACGTGTAAGGGGTTTAAAAGTATCAATCTAACAAATACTGAACAGATCTCTATAGAAACTACATTTTGAATTCAAACATGAAGCCATGTTTGCAATAACAAAAAATCAAATTCACATTACCTCTTTATACGAAAACACCAGAGTTCCGTTCTTGTAAACTACTGCCTGGAAGGTAAAATTCTGACCTATCGAAGGAAGAACGACACAGAAGAAGACCTCAAGAATTGGACTGAAGGTATACGTTACCCGGAGACTACGAGAGATGATTTTTAAGCGACCCTTAACGGCGCAGCCATCCGACGGTGCACGAGAACCTTCTTAATCCGACTCGTGTAGCCCCCCCCCCCCCGCGGCTTAATTATTCGGGGCAAGCGATGTATCGATCGGCTGCGTAATTTTCAAATCAGGATGGCCGGCTGCACGTTGATTTCGTTCAACAACTACGTCGTAGCCTCCAATATAGTGCTCAAAAAATGCAGTACTCTTACCCTTTATAAACAAGAGGATCTTTTGTTTACCAGATTTGTTTACAGGAAAACCTCTTGCGATTAAGGATGGAGACAGCAAGGCTGCCGTTTAACTCGACTTACTCCTTCACTCAAATATCTATTATGGATCTATTTCGACTGTCATTTCAATTAATTATATATACAGATATCAAAGATGTCTGGGATGTAAGCAGAAATAAACAAATTCATTCATGTTATATTAACATAAAACATACAGGAATGTCACATAAACATACATCATCTTTGTGCACATGCCAAAAATCCTTTTCACTAATATCGTCCTCAAATATTAATTTTTGTATAACCGGTGAATGTATTTAATATACCCATTACCACCCCCCTCTTCTATTGTACCCGCTTCCTCATCCCAAATCTCACCCACCCCCCTCAAATTTGGGGTATGTTTTCAAAACGTTAGTGATGGGAGGCAGCCCCCGGCCCTACCTGTCTTATCGTACTGTAAATGTAAATTTCTCCACTCGGCGACGAACAAAGACTCTATAAAAGAAAAGAAAGAAAGAATTTAAGATGTTCCATTACCGTGCTCTTCATTTGCAATCCTTTGTTCGCTAAATTCGTTGTCTAAGTTGAATTTTGAACTTTTAATTATTTCCAAGGATCACACTTCATCAGGATCAGCAGTTTTAACCAAACGTTTTAACCACCGCCAATTGGAATCCGTCTAGAGCAAATTGTTTGTTCCAAGAGAATGGACAAATTTTGATCCCAATAAACCAGACAAAACGAAGGAATTTTGACGGGTGTCCAACGGGAGCACAAAGGTATACTTACCATTTCCAAAGTAGCTCACTGTCGAATCGGAATCCAGAGACGGGTTGAAGTCCGCCATCAGAGGGGCCACGTACTGGGTAGCCGCCAAGTAGCTGTGAGAGTAGGACCCCACGTACAGGAAACCTGCGAGAAAATTACGAGATCTCGTTCAGGGCTGGACAGGTCTGTGCCGGATTTTGGTCAATCAAAAAAAAAAAAATACTTGTAGTTATAAACTTCTAGACATAAAACGAATACAATCCTTATAGTTCATACAGGGTAAACGAATATCCCACAGCAACGACAAATGTAACCGTATGAGCACCATAGGTGCGAACCTCAACCAGTATTATTGTTAAGTTACAGTAAGGGGTGGGGGGCACCAATTAATTACCATTCATGAATCATAATCATAGACTTCGTAGCTAAAGGTTTAGGCTACATTTACTGACTATTGATGGAATGGGAGCAAAATTCCGAGAAATAGGGTCCACATCATGGGGTCCCATCACACTGCCACACGGGGGACCCCTCCTTCCCCCATTTTTACGGATTAAGCTTTCAGCTGTTAACTTACCACTCGAGGTGACATGCAGGAAGGATGTATCATATCCATAGAATGGGTACGTGAAATTTAGTTGTACCCTCTGCGAATGCAACCAAAAAAAAAAAATCAATAGTTGGAGGGTATTATGACACATTGCAGGGGGTACATGCACGAAAGTAACGCAAGCTGATACAGCGTGAGGACTTTGGGGTAGATGTATATATATTGTAAATATTTCAGCTGTGTGTGTGTGTGTGTGCATTTGGTTTGCAGTCTCACCAAGGACTTGAACAAAGGAATTCCAAGTCCTCGGTAGTCATTTCAAAAGAATAACCAGGTCCTCGGTA
>JAODAG010000019.1:683698-705000 GCA_027574785.1 Orphnurgus asper | reverse complement strand
CAAGTGTCAATTGGGACGGAACGGTACTGTACCCACTTCCCACCCCACCCACCCTATTGGCATATACCTCTAAAAAAGAAACCTCCTCCCTATTGGCATATACCTCTAAAAAAGAAACCTGAAGAGCATTTCCAAAAATTTAATTCTAAAATAATATTAATCTTAAATAGATGATAGCACCATTTTGCATTTTTAAGCCCCATTCTGAGAGCAAAAATTTGTCAAATGCAACACATCCCCCAGGACGACCATTCAAAAAAAGATTTTCAGTCCAGCCATTGTTATCTCACAAAACGTGCATGCAAAATAAGATTACCTGAAAGAATGTCATCAATTAACGTTAGGAAGGACACCAAAATTTTGTGCCAAGTGTATTTTACACATTATTTTGCATCAGTAATAAATATCGTTAATCTATATTTTAACAAGAGGCTTATAAATGTTACTATTATTATCGTGGATGAAGTTTGGAATTAAATATTACCTACTGTATTGCATAAACGTAAAAACCACGTAGCGTGGTGTAGCGTACGTTATCAATGGACAATATAGAAACAGACCAAGGATGTAAATAAATGCATTTTACTTTAAAATGATAACATGAAAACATGATGTATTAACAAAATTATAAAGAGTAACAACTTACCTCTGTGTAATAAACAGGCAGATATGTATAGATAAATGTTGTACGAGAATTTTAGCGATATAATTTAATCCGTGCCGTATGTATGCTTCGTATTGATTGTCAAATATCGCTCAAAATTTCGGAGATTATGGAAATTGCCAATGTTGTACGTCAACACAAATTGGATATTCATTGGGTTAGGTATGTATCGTTATTTACGGCTATCGATAAGTGTTAAAATGACAACAGTTTTACGTAAGTTACGAAATGGACACGAAGCAAGGACAACTGTTTGTGGGTCATTTTTACTAATGATTAGAATAAAAAAAATCCTCCATTACCACCAGCATATCCTAGAGGCTATATAGTTTCTAAAATCGTACATTACAGCATATGATAGTGCATTATGAAGGGAAATTATGTCAGAAAATGTACGTTATTTTGAAGGACATGACACATAACGTACGTGCTGGTGATCATACTTTTTTTAGTTGGGTTTGCATATATGGAGCTATCCTCAATAAAATTAAATTTCAAAGAAGGAAAAGAACAAATATAATTGAACCATAAAAATTGCATTTTTTTTCCAGGCACTATATATATGTCACAGTTTGGTGTCCATTGTTAAGAGTCACATGAAATGTAAAGTTTTGATAATTGCACATGCAATAATTGAGTAATTCTCTACAATATAAAATGACACATTTTCACCCACATTATAAAAGAAAATATTACCAACTTTACATCGTTCATTTAAAAATTATGGCACATTGAAAATGTTCACATAAAATCTCTCCAGTACCATATCTTTACATTTACATTTTTATGTGCTGATTTACGTTCGTTTTGTCGCAGACGATATGAAGACTTGGAGAGATTCCCCCCATCTCGGGAATTCAGAGAAGATCCATACAGGAGAGACGACCCTTTCTTCAGAGATTACCCAGACAGAGACCCCTTTCTCAGGTTTGTAAAGCAATTTTATTTTTTTCCTCCCATTTTATTGACAGGGATCCTTGCTGCTTTGGATGTTATTAATAATACATGCGAAACAGGAAAACAATTTGAATTCAGAGGTTAGACAAAACTTAGACATAGCTGCGATGAAGTAATGAAGTATGATTGGTGAACGTGAAACGACAACCTTGGCTAATTTTGACGACTTTGATCAAAGGTTGGAATATTTGTCAGGAGCAATTCATCTAGTGGTACACCATGGTATTGTAATATAATATCTTTTATTGTTTGAGTTCTTAGGGTAACCAAAAATAATGTGTTGCATGCTTTATTGCATTTTCTAAAAATGACAATTTCTTTTAAATTTTTTTAAATAAGTATAATTGAGTTTCAAGATAATTTTGTGAGCAAAAACCTTGTTGTTTTACTATTGCCATTTGTTTGTCTGATAACGTCTTTCAGATTTTCGAAATATTAAGATGTGTACGTTTGCTCTCAGAGGAGACTTTGTAATCGAGGAGTTGTTAGCTGTTACATTGTTGGAATTTGTAACGTGTGTAGGGAGACACGCAGATTCCAGATCCAGGAAATATTAAGAGTCCTCCACCGACAACAAGAGGTTGCTCCTCAACACGAAAAGATGCTTCTGAATTCCCAAACTGCGGCATTTTGAAACACGGCGTAAATATTCAAGAGAGGAGGACCAAAAAATCAGTTCCATCTCCTCGTGCTTCTTAAAAGAGTCCTCGCTGTCGTTTGTTAGTTGGCAGTGCGAGAGCATGCTCCTCAAAGTAAAAAAGATGCAGATGCAGATTTGGCAATTGCTACAAAGCTGTGTCATTGCTACACCCTGCAGGATAAAGAAGTGCTTTGAATGAAGTTTTTTGTTTTTTTTGTCTTGACATATCGGTCCGATTGAAGAACTTGCTGATCATTCGTCAGCCAGCCGGCTGACGTACCATGAAAAGATGCAATTAATTCTTAATTTACCATTTTCAGTGTAAGGATTGTACATGTATATTTGCAAACAATGCATTGGCTTCTCGCTGCATTTCTTCAAAACAAAACTCGACATTTTTAACATTAAATTTAAAGTGTTTCCTTTTGCCTGGTTTTTTGCAGAATCTAAGAGTTCGCTGTTAGAACATTCACAACAGAAACGAATTAAAGAGTTTCTTTGTATTCACGTTATTAATCATTAATGTAAGAAATTGTTGCCACCTTGATTTAGTACGTTTTTTAATATTACATTGAATGTCAATGTAACAATCCAATCAGAAGACATCGATAATTCTGGAATATGATTGTTAATCGTTTGCCTGCATCGAACACTTTTGGTCTTTTTATTTGAGCTGTTCTTATACGGCCAATTAAAAACTTCCCTCGCTGGTTCATGCAAGTATTCTCGTAAAATATTGAATTTCCTAACTCGTAGAATGCTTGTGAATAGAATTTTTGTGTTTTACAATCTGCATTAATCTGGCAGGAAAATGCTTCAATTACGAGTGGAGGCTTGGAACTTCTGGCTGGTTCAAGTTTGGGACTCTCCCTTCAATATTTCAAATTGGAGATTACCCATCATTGTTTCGTTTGACTTTGAATATCTCTGTGAAGTATATGCTGTAGCAATCTGGAAATAAATTTGTAGTGAACTGTATTTGTCTATGTGTGATTTTTGCGGGTTTCTTCCAACGATGGGATCGCCAAATTTAAAGTTTGCCAGGTGCCGGCAGAGGATGAATTAGCCAGAAACTTCCGTGGATGTGGTGGCCTGTGGATTTGGATTCTTTGTGTGACGTCGATGCTTTTCATTCTTTCATCAGCGGGATGGAGAAAGGAGCAGGGGAAGATAGCACAACTTCCAGGCCACCACGTCCCCCCACCCCCGAGTATATTCGAGACATGGAGAGGCGGTACGCGGTGCACCGCCGTCAGTTGGAGGACAATGAGGCCTACCACATGGAAAGGATGCGCCTCCTGAAGGAGGAAAATACGCTCAAGATGCAGGTACTCGAATTGGAGAAATATTCGTTGGAGCTCAAGATCTACAAGCAGAGCTTGGATCCCTCGTACCTCCAGCATAATGGACTTCCCAACATTCCCAACTCTGGCATGGCTTCTGCTCCGTTCTCATATCACTCCCCCATCACCACCAGCATGGCGCCCCCAATCTTGGGGAACGGTCTGAGTATGTCAGCTACCCCGAGAGGAGTCGGGATAGGGCCACCGTTGCATCCGAATTTCAGTCCGTCAAATTTGGGCGGGGTCAGTTCTCTGATTAAAGGTGGACCATTCGGGAGGAACCCCAGGCTGTAAGCGTGTTAGGTGCGAGCACTTCCTTGTGAGGTCTTAATATCCTGCTAACCTGACGGCATCGTAGGTCATAGTCTGACATGGCAGAGTTTGTGATATTTACCAGATTGGTCAGTCCTTCGACCGGATCATCAACCTTCTTTGAAAAACACATGTATAGACATAGAATTAGGTCCTTGTTTGGTTTTGAGGCAATTTTGTTCACATTCTCTTTTATTATACATTTATTCTCTGTGGTGATCAGCTGGCAGGGAATTGTATTGTAAAGCTCAAATGTCTATATTGAAAAAGGGAGAAAGTTCATCCTGACATGATACCCCGGTCAAGAAGCTGTAGGTCAAGAGGAGATGATGTTTATGGTTTATTGGTCCACTCTTCATGAACCAATTAAGAGTTACTCTCGAGTTTGTTTTTTTGTTATTCTGATGAAAGAATGGGGCATTACTAAATTGAATTAATTCTTAGTTAAGAACAACTGTAGTATGAAAAAGACAATGGGCACCAAATCTGGTTCTATCGCAGAGACTTCAAACCACTTTGAGTTTAATGTTACTATTGGATGCTCAAAGAAATTCCAATACTCTTAGGTAACATTTTTCTTTGTTCTGCATCGTATGGCTCGTGTATTCATGATGTAGATGTGTGTCCATTAAACGATTAGATTTAATACCTGATATGCTAAGTGTTCAACAATCCGTTGCTTCATACATATATATGCTTCATGCAAGACCACCTCAAATATAGGATACATACTGTACATTAGATGATCAGATGATACAAAGGAATCTTCATGTTACTGGCACGATCGGATGATACAAAGTATTTCTCCCTGTGCATGACACGATGACGTATACAAGGATATCTTCCTGGCTGGCACGATCAGATGATACAAAGATCTCTTCCTGTGACTGGCTTGAAGAGATCCAAAGGATATCTTCCTGTGACTGGCACGATGAGATGATACAAAGATGTCCTCCTGTGGCTGGCACAATCAGATGATTTTGTCAATCAGATGATACAGAGATCTTCCTGTGACTAGCACAATCAGATGATGCAATCAAAGATGTCTTCCTGTGACTCGTACGATAAGATAATATGGATATCTTCCTGTGACTGGCACGATCATCAGATGATAAAAAGAGATCTTCCTACTGGAACAATCAGATGATACAAAGAGCTTACTGTAACTGGCGCAAGATCATTAGATTGAAGTAGGGGTTTACATGGCTTGTTGATGCACTCCGAGATCTATTGCAGTTTTTTGCAATTAAAGGATACTATGCCAAGTACAGTTTCAACCCTAAGAAAAATTCTTGTTTCTAATGTGAACTTGTGGGATGCAAATCATGCATTATCGTGAACGCTTGGGTCTACGAATCCCAAGTTAGCCCCCTCTGTTCCTTTTTCTCATGAACACCTGTTGTAATCCCCGTAACTGTCTTGTGGCGCATTCCATGGTCTGGTGTGACCTCATTTGCAAGTCTCGTGGCTCGTTCTCACCTGTCAAGTCTGGTGTGACAGCATTTGCATCTCCCATGACTCATTCAAAGACTCAAGTCTACTGTGACAGCATTTGCATCTCTTGTGACTCAAATATTTAAGTACTGTCATATCTGGTGTGACAGCATTTGCATTTCTCGTGACTATTTCAAGGACTGTCAAGACTGGTGTGACAGCATTTGCATGACTCAATCAAAGACTGTCAAGTCTGGTGAGACTGCATTTGCTGCATTATACCTCATTACTTTTTTTTTCACTGTTTGTAGATACCCTATCTCTAAAGTAATTCTTGTAAATGTTGTCAAGAACTTGCTTGTACTCTTTCTCTGGAAAGATAGTTTCTCGATGTATTGATCTCCTTCAGCAGAGGGGATAACCTTCAATTAGGTGCTCTGTAACTGAGGCATTCATCAATCTCATAATGGTACATCTTATAGGAATGTGCTCTCTGATTAAGGCATTCGTCAATCTCGTAATGGGATATCCTTTTGTTGAGTGTGACCTCTTAATAAAGATGTCACCCTACTTTTCATTCATCCTTTCCCCCTAGTGGACAATACCTTTCATCATGGGCATTTTTAAAAATTAATTTCCTTTTGATAAGATTAGCCTTTGATCAATCTTATAATATCAAGAGTAAAAAGGAAACCGTATCAAGAAAAATGTATATCCTTAATCTTAATATAAAGGATTCTAAAAGTGTTGTTATATAAATATATATAGAACTATTTTAGTGTCCTTTATGTAGTAAATTTGAATCCAATAAAATGTTGAGAAAATAATTTTTTGTGTTTTCCTGAGATATCGCTGATGCTATGTTGTTGTTTGCTCACAACTTATGTTTATCTCTCTATTCAGGGCTAACGATCACATATAAAACTAATCGTAACTTACCGTAGCATGCATATGGTGGGGGTCCTGCCATCTGTCATGCTCGTTTTTTGTGGCTACCTCTCGGTAGAGTGACAAAGGCCTGTACAGTATACACGACAATATATTTTGGTGCAAGTTGTCATTCGTGGCAAAATCGGCAAATATATATTGTTCACCACAGAGTTGAGCAAACTCGCACGCAAAATTTGTAATGTTTAAATTGTCATGGTATTGTCGCCGTATGATTTCCTGCTGTTTATTTCCTTGAAATCACTTAGTTCCATAATGTTGAATTCTCCTTTTCTAAAAATGTCACACAAGTACACAACTAGTAAAACCATCCCTGGTGATTTATTGGCTGGTGTCAAAAGTTAATTATTTTAGAGAGCTGGTGAAATATCAATCTATACTTCTGATTTGTGCAATATTTAGGCAGCTGTAACTGGCTTCATTTTAATTGCAGAGCATTGTAATGGATAATGAGAGGGTGTGAGTATTAGTTGGAAGTGGTGGTGACACAACACATTATATTGCCATGCCACTATTATACAAGGTTCATTCTATGAGACTATGCTGTCCCCTTCCCCAATCTGACTACCTATAAGCCTTGGGCTTCTAGCCGAGGCACTATAGCATTGTCTGGTGCCATGTAACTGTCACTCAGATATCCCACCCCCCCTGAAGATGATGCTTTCACTAGCACTATGGCCCTGTGGAGAGGAAACCTAACCCCTTGGACACCTCCCCACAGGGTTGTGTTCACAAATTCTCCACAGGAATTTTGCCCAGGCTACTTACTGACTTAAGGGATGTGCATGATCAATTGTTGATGTACATTATGAGCTGCTTACAATGCCTCTGCTCTAATAGCTAATGCATTTGACTAATAAATTATGCCTTTTTGGTGGGGGAGTGAACAAGGCCTTGAGCAATATAGCATAATAACTTTTTAAAACAATTTTTTTATCTATTGCTTTAAATTATGGAAAAAAAAAAATCATTTGATTGTGACTCTTTCAACAGGAGGGACAGAGACCCACTGGATCGAGACATGCGTGATAATAGGGACCCACGGAATATAAGAGACTCACACGACATCCGAGACGGACGCGAGGTCAGGGATGTGCGAGACATTAGGGACCCGCGCGAGGTCAGAGACCCTGTGGATATGAGGGTCACACGTGACATAAGAGGAGACCCACGTGATGTAAGGGGGGATCTACGTGATATAAGGGGTGACCCACGCGATGTAAGGGGAGTCCCACGTGATGCAAGGGACATTCGAGACATTAGGGAGAGAGAGTTCCGGGAGAGGGAATTTGAGCGTCGTCCTGCGCCTCCCCCGGCTGCTGATATCCAGGACCCCACAGAGAAGGCCCCGACGGACGTGGAAATAATCATCGCGGGCAGAGCTCAGAAGTAAGTAAACATTCTATAATATGGGAGGAGCTTTTGTTTCTTTTATACTGTGGGTAATTCCTCCTTGTGTGTTGAAAACTGCGGTTTGTATTCTGCCTCGTGGGCTGGCCGTGTTAGGAACTAATGTCAGAGTATGCTTCCATGAAGGCGAAGGGTTAAAACTTGTATGAAGGTAGGCTGTGATAGTGTACGGAATGCTGCGCACATTTTTTATTGCATTGCAGGTTATCTGTAGCTTAATTGTACTTTAATAAGAACTTTTAGCCTAAGCCTATGATTCATAACCAGGCAAATGTGGAGGCTGAAACACTGGTTGACCCCCTTACCTTGCAAATTTGTCAGCCATTGCTGGGAAGACTAGCAACAGTGGTGACACGCTCATTGATTACAATTTTTTTATGTTCTTGCATTCCAGCCAGGCCCTGCCCCTTTCCTCTCGTTAACCGTACACCTAGCATTAGTCATGTACGTTATAGAATTAATTGTGCTTCATAACTACCGTTGGGTTTGGACCATTGGCAAGGTTTTCCTTCCATTAATATGAGCTGCAGAGAAGTAAGCATGTGTACCAAAGTTGACCTCTTAATGACTTTTAATGACAATTATAAATCAGCGCTGTGTTTTGTTCCACAGGTCGTACGCCGAGGTGGTCGAGCGCCGAATCCGTGGTCTACGAATGTCCGTGGACTTTATGTTCCTTGGGGCAGAAGTGACTCTCACGTCAGCATTGGACAGTGCATCTCGCCTTGGGACCCTGTATGCCGTTGTGGTGACTAATCAACACGAATTGCATCAATCCATAACCCTCAACATCTTGTATGGTACTCCTCAAGGTACAAGTTCTCCCTCTCTCTGTCTTTTGACAAAAGTTGTCTGTAGTTTGTCTGTGTCATTGAATTATGTCTGTATGTAGTGTTTTCAAGTTTCAATACTTTATATATCATTTAATCGCCGCGATATTTCCGGCCTAAAAAAAAAACAGCGAACTTAGCGAAGGGAACCAACCCCACAGAAATCGTTGGTGCCTTAGGAAGCTGCTACATCTAGGCACTAATGTTTCTCGTTTTCATTGCACAGTTCACTGCAAGAAATTAATTTATGACGACCATTTTCTTCAAGAGCTACATTTGCAGTATTTGTACCTAAGTAGGATTAGGAAACTTACTATAAGGTTACATGAGGTAGCTTGTCAAAATCACACTGACAGGATTTGCTGTGAAAATTCCCCTCACAATGGATATTCTTTGTGCACCAGTGAATACATTCTGCATCCTTGTAACCGATTTCCTGGGAGGAGAAGCACTTGTGTGGCATCAAACAGATTTTCTAACAACCCATACTTGATTGACCCTTCATTGAAGCTGAGAAGACCATGGTTCACATGTATCACATCATGACGACAAGGAGTAGAACGACCGGTACAAAGAATTGTTTGAGAAACAACTTTGACCATATGACTGGAACATATGACCAGTCAAAATTACATTATGACATTTTTAAATGATATACAGTAGGCACATCCACATATCAGCTGCGTAGTCAGCCTATGACCAGTCAAAATGACATTTTGAAATGATATATTGTAGGCACATCCACATATCAGCTGCATAGTCAGCCTATGACAAGTCAAAATAACATCTTGAAATGATATACTGTAGGCACATCCACATATCAGCTGCATAGCCAGCCCAAGTTTGTAAAGCTGGAAAGTTTCCAAGAAAGCCTCTTGGACAAACTTTGCCACACTATTAAATATAATGTACTCTTGATCACTTTTTGGAAATAGTCTGTTACATTGACAATATATTGGGATTCGTAGGTCGGATCGACTCGCAATTGCACAGCTGAAAAGAGCAGACTCAAACTTTTAAAATCTGCAAACTGTCGACAGTTGATAAATCTCTCCGTTATCGAGTTATGAACGATTTATGATTTTTAGTTACCCGAAATGTGAAATACCATCTCCTATAATTTCGATTTGAATGCCTTCACCATAGGTGTTTACACATAATAAATACAGCCTTCTCTGTCGCGGGCCTTTCGATGGTCATATAGATTTGCATGCTTTCCCTAAATATGAATCTTTGGATGTTAAGCTCTTTGCAGACTACAATTGAACTTCGTTAAAAAAATGTGCTTCGTCTTATTTTTTTGGGGAAAACTATCTTTATCCAAAAATAAAGACATAAAAAAAGGGAATTGACCAAATTGTGGCCGATTTTAACATGCGTTACCTGTGAATGTACAGACTTGTATATATTGGGAAAGGATTTTGCAATGTTACAGCGCCTTGCATGATCGTAGGCAAGCCAGACCATGTGCATTTTGCGTATGTGTATGGCACAGAGAAGTCCTTTTGTGTGTATATGTACACATTTAGTGTGGATGTAGTGTTTAGAGCATCTCCCTGGCTCTACAGTGAATTTGGAATACTTAGGCTAGGCTGGTAAAAAGGCTTGTTTCGTATTATCTTGAAGATACATTTTATACTAAATAAAGAAAACATATACACACATAGATAGTGAGTGTGGATTGCTTAGACTAGACTGGTATAAAGGCTCGTTTCAGATTATCTTGATAATGCTTGGTATAGTCAATGAGAAAAATAATAGAACCTGTGTACTAGTCCCTTTTTAGTTGTACGGTGAAAAGAGCAACATCAGTTCATCTGCCATGACGAAGTATAATAACTTAGACCACTAATGTTAAAACTATTTCTGACCAATTAATGTTACATAGGTTTGTGTTTGAAATGTGGAGAGTGAACAAATGCAAAGCTCTATGGATTTCTGACAGAAATCAAAATTACTTTCTGCTCAGTTTTCTTTTGTGCACTCAGCCCCTCTGGAAGTTAAATGCAAAGGGAATTTGACTTGCAAAAAACGTTTCGTTAACGAGCCGTGTATTTTAACCATTATGACAAACCAATCATCAGCCCAACACTACTACATTAATGTTCTCTTATCAATCCTCTGCTGCGATGTAGAATGCTGTTAGCTGTTGGTCATTTGTTGGCATTGGCAAAATCACTCGCTACTCTTGAGTGACGGTAACCTGCCTATCGTTGACAGTGCAGTGCAACTGTTAAACTCCTCCCACTCATGAATATGGGGACTGTACTCGGTCTGGTGAGCTACATTTCATATAATTGGTGAACGAGTTGAATGGGCTGTTCAAACGGCCAACCCTGGCCGTTCACCACCGGTGTGATTGTCACAAGCCCAATAATACAGTTTGACTTTTTAATACAGTTTACTTTTTTCTAAAAATCCCTCCTTTGTCAAGCAGATTTTCGAATGTACTTCATGTAAGACTACCTCAAATATAGTGTATGTACATGTGTATGTAGATACTAGCCTACACCCTAACTTAAATACGTACTCATGTATGCATCCTATATTTCAGGTGGTCTTACGTGAAGTATGTACCCAAAGTTGTAAAAATGAATAAAACAAATTATTGCTGTAGTGTGCGGAATCAGCGGCATTGTAAATGACATGTTTGATTGCAGCAAGATTTGCAGGGTGACATATGTCAACCACAAAAAGTAGGCTATAGTTGCTGCTGTAGTTTGCGGAATCAGCTGTAGTGTAAATCTCATGTTTGAGTCCAGCAAAATTTGCATGGTGACATTTACCACAAACAGTAGGCTATGATTACATTGCAGGTATAATCGTAGTGATTAACAGAATATTGCTTGTGTCATAATGTAACCACGGTCGTCTCATAGTTAATCGAGGCTGGGTTTGGGGACTGTGGTAACGAGTGAAACGATTTCACAGAACGAACAGCAATTAGCAAACTATTTATTGATGCAATAATTAAGCTCTGACCAGTCTTATATGCAGCTGAGGTTTGTAGTGGTCATACGTTGCAACTACACCATTGTTTGATTCACCCTCGCGAATAGGCTCACACAGCTGCCTGCTTGCCCGTTTATACGGTCCTTTCAGCATAATGCACTTTGCAGATGCAGGTAAATGTTCTTGTCACAGTTGTATTGACCGACGGTTGGACACGATCAATATAGCTCAATACTGTTATGCGGACCTTTTTCTTTCGTGTACAAAGTCACGTTCATTCGTCTCTTGTTAAAATCACAAGAGAAATGATTTGTAGACTGACTGTTTATTAATAAATGTGTAATAAGCATAAAAGTCTCTTAACTGCTAAACGATGACATCTCTGGTCGGGAATAAACGTCAAAATATCAAAAAGTAGTGGTTGAACGAATATGGATAATCTGTGTGGAATACCTCCCTTCCATACATGTCAAACTAAACGAACGAATTAATCAGTAACTACTACGAGTAATCCATGCTGTAATGTAAGTGATCTCTTCCAACGTACAAGCTCTCCTCGTTGGTTTAAGTGTCGCCATGGAGCCCCTAATATCCTAACGGTGTGAAGTAAGCCGTCTGTAAATCTACTCGTGTACAAAAAAAAATGGTATGGGAAAATGACCACCTCGCGGAATAGAGTACTGTGGACATAACAAGCAATGCTTCTCACATTTTCCTTGAAAAATCGTTGTATGGATGAAATTACGTCTTTTCTCCAGCACATACAGTATCCAAGTTTACACAAAGGAGCATGCCCCAGCATGTATACTCGTGTTCTTCTTTGCATATTCATGCATTTTCCGAACGTTGTGTGTGTGAACTCGGTTATTAACTGATCACATGTTCTGTACAAATGATGAGCCACATTAAAGCAACCATACAAGTAGTCCATCGAAGAAGCGAACTGCTCATGGGCTGAGCAGGTTTCTTTAAGTACTATTCCATTGGAAGTTATCAATATGGATGTTTATTTTTCCATTAAATGAATGGGCCTACTATCTCACGTTCAGAGATCATTCCGATTTTGCGATATTACTGCATCTGGCGGTATTCATATAGCTGGTAGCGTACAAACCAGTCTTTCACGAATCTACATAAAATACGTGGGGGCGAGTTGTATTGTACTTCTGCTGCTCATTGCAGCAATAGCAATTTTTATGCAGTAAATCCTTGCACCACTGGTGCATAGAGGAGTGTTGGTATGAATGTTTTCCGTTTTGACGTACCATGACCTGTAAGATTAGCCTAGTAAGCATATCATGGCTAATTGCTGAATACTTAATGAAGTTGTACTCGACCAACTTTGTTTACTACCAATTTTTTGAGCGATCGTTCGTTTACGTGCATCGTTGCCCTGTGACTGAAAATTATGCTTCGGTTTGTGTACGGAACGACCGCCATATGATGCGTACAATATGGTCGGTCACAATGTACTTTAACTTGAATACTCTTCTTTGCATGTTACCCTACGTTTTATGTAAAATCGATTTGCAATGCATATTGAAGAATTTGAAAAGAAGATAACATCCCTCAATATGAGCACAGAGGGGATTAGTGTCTCCTAGACAAAAGTCTAGGCTCAACAAATGTGACTCTGGTCACGTTCCGTAGGGAGGACAATTTCAAACGATGGAAGTAGGTATACTGGATCGTTCTAATCAATGTGCTACGAAAACAGGTCTGAAACCTGCAAAGAAGCAGCAGGTCGTCATTTCAATCCGTTAAATCACGAAGTTATACAAATGGCGATAAGAAAACACAACATGCTCCTTTCTGTAATACCGAATCTGAGAAGTGTGTCCGCATAGATTGGGAAGAATGGAGTGCATGTCGTATGCGCAATTCTGGTCCCTATGAGCAAAAGAATGGCAGGCAGCTAACACAGTGGTCAAATGTTGATGTCATGTTTACATGGTAGCCCAATTGCCTTGATTGTAAATGTTGTCGTTGGTAATGTATTCCTTTTGTTTCTTATCGTGTGTGCCTTCTGACAAGTAAAACGGGTCATTTAGGCACACTGTTACGTCGATATGATCGCTGACAATTGTAAAGTCTGCCTTGACGATAAACTCGGCCAAGCATCAACATTGGTCGCCGTGGTGAAAGTCCATACCACCACATTCAAGAAGGGTTTGCATGTTTAACTTTTTGATTATTGTGTAAAGGAACTTAAGTTGTAAGGTACTTTGACAGATGAGCATTGACACAAGTAAGTTTGTAATATGTTGTGTCGTATCATTGATTAAATTTTTACCATTAAATCCCTAAAACTGCTGACCCGTAAAAATGAATGCAAACAATGCTTCCCTGCAGTCCAAATTCCTCAACTCTGGTGTGTACCTCTGTTATCTGTCTGGTCGTACCGATTAATCTGAACACAGTTGAGATCATACAGTACCATATATGATAGTCGATATAAATGTAAATATACAATACTAAAGTAAAGTATATCAAATATAACTTGTAGCTCCGAGCATGTTTATTATGTTCATGCTACATTGCCAGGGTAGATTCATTTGCAGGATTTTGGTGTCGGCTTACAGAAACGTCCGGACAGTTTATTATCTTTCTCCTTTATTGCATTTCTTGAACTGGACTGGAATTTGTTATTTATTGTTAGGCATTCCGATCTGGAAAGTTGACAAAACCCTAGGTTCATTTTGTATTTATTTAGTTCCAACAGTTTATACAAAAACTTGCCCCCCCCACAGATCTTTTGTCGGTATCCTAACATTTAAATAGCAGACCGTCGTCTTGTTGCTGCAACAATATTTTCCACTTGTTGTTGTGACGTTAGTTAGAAGTCTGGGTGAGATAATTGCCTGTTGAACACAGATAGCTAAAGTTTGAGAGGTTGTTTTTGCCATATGTTTCAAGTCCAACATGCTGATAATAATACCTCAATAAAAATGAAGCAGTTTTGTCCTCCTATACCATTTATCTTACAATATGACAATAACAGTCAGTTCAGGTTGTGTCAAAAGTTGAATCCTAGGGAATAGTTTAAGGTCATAGGGTTTTGACGTCATGTTGTTAATAACAACTATTGAGAAAGATGTTTAGTTACATATACCCGGTCGGTCGGTCAGTCAGTCAGTCGCTCCTATCGTCGGTAAGTATTTTTTGTCCTTACGTCTCTTGTTACTTACATCGTGTCTGTTTCTTTGGACTTCTTTTAGTGCAGCGTTCCCTGCCTATCGTAATATTCTCCCCTCTGACACACCTACTCTGCAAACTCTCCATTCTTTCCTTCATTCTCGTTCAGAACACAGAAACATGCCACTCGACGATGCGTTGGCTTTCATTGGCCGAAACTTTGATCGTTATATCCAAGATATGCGAGAACGACGTGAGCGGGGTCCTATAAGCGGGCCAAAGCCGGCGGCATCTAGGAGATCAATTTCCCCCTCACGCATCCCTCCTCCTGCCTCCAACTTGGATTTGACACTGCCTCAGTTGTTAAATCTCCTCGCCGACGGTAGGCAGTTGAATGTCGATGAAATCGATCGTGTGGTTGATTTCTTGCAAGGCATGCGTGAAAATCTAGTTAGGGAAGGTGCTATCCCTCCAATCGCTGGTAAGTTAATTACCTCTTTCAAATTTTCAATATATGTATTTTTTTAATATGGGGGTTCAAAATTTCATGTATACCATTAATTCCTTTGGTAAATTGGTGGGTGACATGTAAAAATGAATGCAACAGATCCTTCCCTGTAAACCAAATTTCTCACAACTTTCATGTGTACCCCTGACTTCTCTCTGGTCATAACGATTAAGCTGAAATGTTTTTGTTCGTAGTGGGATATCCTGTAAATTATAACTGCTGAGTGAATTGATGTCAATGGATACAAGAAGTACATCTTGCAGCTTTTAGTACCATTTTGAGCAACATCAGCAAGTAAGATGACTGAATTTATTTATTTTTTCAGCAGAGACCAAACCAGCCAGTCAGGTGTCCGATTCTGCACTACAAGCCAAGATTCTGAGCATCTTCAGCGGCGTGGCGGGCACGTCGGCTGTCACGACACCTCCGTCCGCCAGTCTGGCGACGGCACATGCTGCTGGGCCAGGGATACTAGGTCGAGCTCCGAATCCCATGTCTGCTCAAGCGCAGCCCATTCAGCAGGCAGCAGCAGCAGCCAGGGCACAGCGGTCTGCCATGACAAGGTCTGTAGCAGACAGTATGGCAGCCATGGCACAGGGGGTGAACCCTGCAGCTGCTGCAGCTGTTGCCAAAGTTAGCCATCTTCCAGTTGGTGCTACGGTGCAACAACAACAGCTCCAGCAGCCGCCCGTCAGCCAGGCTAAGTCGACAATGCCCCCAGGTCAGCCAGCAACATCCACCCTCAACCTGAATAATCCAAATATCCAGAAAGCTCTTGATGACCTCATACAGAATGGGCCAAATCTGTTGAAAAATCTCACTTCCACCCCAAAGTTATCAGGTGTCAACATGGCTGCGTTATCTCATGCCACAGCAATGACCGCAGCTTTCCATTCGTCACAAGCCGGGGCTGCTGGGCAGGGTAGGTCCCGACCACCGTTAGCTAGCTCGCCAGTGGCTGCGACACAGATGTCCACCGGTGCTCAGAGCATGGCGCAGACCAGACCTACAGCAACTGCTGCTGCAAAGCCAAGACTCCCGGCATCACCATTCCAACATGGGGTACAGGGAGCTCAACAACTGTTGCAACAACAGATGCAGCAAATGCAGCCGACACAGTCACAGCTACAGCCTCTCCAGCAGCAACAGATCCAACGAAAGCCACTCCAACAGCAGCAGGCACAGCAACAGCAGACACAACTACACCGACAGCCACTCCAACAGCAGCAGGCACAGCAACAGCAGGCACAGCAACAGCAGGCACAGCAACAGCAGGCACAGCAACAGCAGGCACAGCAACAGCGACAGCCACTCCAACAGCAGCAGGCACAGCAACAGCAGCAGGCACAGCAGGCACAGCAACAGCAGGCACAGCAACAGCGACAGCCACTCCAACAGCAGCAGGTACAGCAACAGCAGGCACAGCAACCGCGACAGGCTCAACAGCAGCAGCAGCAAGTGCCACAGACACCAGCACAGTTTCAACAGACTCGACAGCAACAGACCCAACAGCAACAGTTGCAACAGACCCAACAGCAACAGACCCAACAACAGCGACAGCAGCAGTTGCAGCAACAGAGGCGGCATTTGGAACAACAACAGATGCAACACAACCAGCGACAGTCACAGCAGCAGCCGGTAGAAAACCAGTTGCAGCAACAGTCGATGCAGCAGTCGCCACAGGCACGACAGCTACAGCAGAGTTTTCAGCAAGCACAACAACAGCAGCAGCAACAACCACAGCAACAACAGCCACAGCAGCGTTCAAGACCTCCTGGATGGCAGCAGCATCAGATGAGCACTGGTTTCTATTAAATGTTTGCTTCCTCTCTCTTTTTTTAGTTCATGTTATAGTTCCAAAAGTTTTATCTTCTATGAAAGTAGTGATTGCATTGTAACTGTGAATATTAGTATCATGACACCATTTCCAACAGCGAGATGTTTCAGGTTTCCACTTCGTTCCTTGTTTTTGTAAAGTTTGTACGTAAAGTAGTTTTATGGTTGCTGTAGAATCTTTGAAATCAAACAAGCTCATATCATTTGGGAATGAATGGCCCGTGTTAATAACCCTCTGTTTTGGTTACAGAAGTTTAATTTATCATTGCGGTGATGGATTTTATATTAAAAACAAGGAACGAGGATTACGGCAGAAACCGTCAGTATCTCTGTAAAGAACTGTTTGAATGTGCTGTTTATTTTTATGGTCTGCTCGCTGCTTCATTTAATCTTGTTGGTTTTATGTTAAGAGCAAAATCAAGGTTTTCGTCGTATGTTAAACTTCACTGGGACATTGTGGTAATGTTTTGTACGGTAAAAAATAATAAGAAATATTAAACAAAATGATAGACTAACTACCATTAGCAGATGATCATGCTTGCTGTTAATTATTCACGCATCCCTATTAATCAAATGGATTCTCTCTTGTACATGTTGCCAGTTGTGATGATGCCTTTTAAGATGCTGTTACAGCTTGGTGCTTCCGTATTATTTTCAGTTGCATCAGAGTATGATCGTAATTAGCATGTTACATACGGACGCAAGTGTGTCCCTGCACTATGTCGGTATATACACCTGGCAAGGCGATTTGTCAAGAGTTTTCTATTAATTATTTCTGTCAGTTCTATTCTGTTGTATTCTATTGTATAAACGTACGGCGGGATTACATTTATGTAACTCAACGATTGAGATTAACTCAACGATTGTGAATCCTGCAATGATTGTGATTAACTTAATTTGATTAACTCAATGAGCTGTGATTAACTCATCCGAATGAAATCTTGCTTTAATCTTAACTTTTTATTATTATTATTATTTTTTTCCCCCCGTTCATTTTCACCAAGTTTTGAAATGTTTGCTGCAAGAATAAATTGTATGTCACTTGTTATAATACGACTTTTATCCTTTCTTATTAATTCGTGTTTTATTCAAGTTTTAAGCAGCGACACCAAGAGAAGGGTGAGGGCGATGGAAAGACGAGGGGTACTTCTAATAACTTTATTTCCCCACAGTCTTCCTCAAACCCCACCTTGGAAAAGATCAGGACAAGAAGAGGACATGCCGATGCTGTAACAGACCCGCTGAACGCTACCACCAGTGTGCGGGAACAGCTCTTACACAAACCCTACACCGTTTCGTCCCACCATAATTTTGAAGGCCTAATAAAAGGATCGATTACTTAAACATATCAGACTATCCTCTGACTGCTTGAAAAAAGTTGGGTAGGGGGGGGAATATGTTCACCATTCTTTTTCTGTTTGCTGTTTAGGAGCCAAACGTATCCTCAATTCTTGTGAGAATCGACTGAAATGATGTACGTAGTTGTTGGAGTTTGACTTTGAAAAGTATTTGTAGAATAAAAATGAAAAATTATATGTTTCTTCCTGGTGAAGGGAGTGATTAGGTTTTCTATCGTGTTATATTCTCCCTCCCCCATGCTCTCTGCCAAAGAAGATGTTCACCCCTCGCTCTTTACCAAACTATTTTCAGCGATCACAGCTTAGGCATGTTTTAAGAAGATTTCGTTAATCACCAGCAAACGACAATATTCCTGTTTATTGATGTACCTCTTTGGTGTAATACCATCCAGAGAATTTCACACAAAATCAAAGCTATAGTCTTTGACAATGGTATTTGTGAAGAAAAATTGTGGTTTGTTTCTACCCCCTTCCCCCTGCATTTGTAGGGCTAGGTTATTCTGAATTGTATGTCTCAGGCCTTCAGCTGTCCGTCTAGTGCCTATTTGAGGTCTTGTAACGGTCGTTTGTTTTCATCGCTGGTTTTTACTTTTCAATTTTAAGTTAAAATCGTTGTTTCCTCGGTTATGGACTTGAGAGGCAGAAACAATGGAATGGATAATTTCGTGGAATTGGGGTAAAGTACACCGATGTTGCTTTGCATGCGGTGTCTTTGCAGCAAACTTTACGAGTTACCCCCGTCGTGGCTTAGTCTGCCTTTCTATGCATGTTTGTTTTGTTTATCCTAATATATAACAAAAAGTTTCACTTCGGGTTTCTTATTAATCGTAAATCTTGACTGTATCCCATTCATTCCTGCTTGTCTGGTTGTGTCATCTGCATCCACCACTGTCCTCGTAAATCATGCTCACTCAATTTAAAAACAGTTCCTGTAGTGGACTTTGTGGAGCAAGAACAGCACAGTGACGAAACATACCATGTGGATTCGAGTCATTTTGCTTTATTTTGCTTGTTAAAAACGTTTGAAATAAATCAACAATGAATGGTTATTCCTTAGTTATTATTATGTCTTGTTAAAGATACATGGTGCATGCACTCTTTGGTTCCCATAAACGTTCTGTGAGGCTCTTTCCTGGAAAATATGTATCCTTAAAATCGCATGTGGAATATCGTCCTTGATTATCAAAAGAGAGTATCGTGCGATGTATAATGTAATATAAAACGCTTGTAAGTTCTAACTTCAAAATGAACCTGTGAATAGCAGCTACTCACCCTTCGTTTGCTGTTACATCGAGTCTGTCATCACATGTACGTCATTATTTGTTGCCTCGTAATTTTAATAAACTTTTGAGCAACAAAGTTACATTTTGTATTGATTTTTTTTTGTGGGTGTTGTTGTTGCAATTATTAATTTTTGATTAGTTACTTTATTATTGTTATTAGTTACTTTATTGTTCATTCATCCATCCTATAAAGTCATCTTTGCCATTTTCCCTGTTATGTTTTCACAAGTTTTTTTTACATTCGGTCGCTTGCCAGTGTGACGTTTGTAATTTTGTGCTCTGCTTTCCAATTGTAACGTGAGAATGCTTTCATCGCTTTTACCAAAATAGTTTTAATCAATTGATCTCTGAAGGTTGATACTTTAAAGATGATAGTAAAGCTAACTTGTGGCAGGTAAACCTCCACGTTACATGATAGTAATGTTACTGATCTAATTGTGCCTGATGTATGGAGGTTACCATCATGCTAATGATGATAGTAATGCTACTGATCTACTTCTGCCAGGTGTCTGTAGGTCACCACCAAAATCAAACTGATAGTAACACTACTGATCTGCTTGTGGCAGGCATCAGGAAGTCACAACCAAGGTGAAACTACATTATTATAGTAATGCTACTGATGTACTTGTGCCAGGTATCTGGATGTCACCACCTACTGATCTACTTCTGCCAGGTGTCTGGAGGTTACCACCAAGATTAAACTGATAGTAATGCTACTGATCAACCTGTGCCAGTATATCTGCAAGATTTCAAGATCCATTTTAATGCTACTGATCTAATTGTCGGGTATCTGGAGGTATACCGTCCAGATAAAACTGATAGTAATGTTACTGATCTACTTGTGTTGTGCATCTGGAGGACAACAAGATACATGGTAGGAATGCTACTCTACTTGTGCCAGATATCTGATCTACTTATCTGGAAGACTTCAAGTTGATAGTAATGCTACTTGTGCCAGAAATTTGTAGGTTGCCATCAAGATAAAAACCTCACATGATAGTAAGACAATCGAGGTAAGACATCGGATGAAAGATGTCTGTTTTTCGTGTCATACTCGTTAATAGTTAATAGTTGCAGTCAGTCGTGTGATCGTCGTGACCAATGATTATGTTATAGTTGAACAATTCCAGTGGTCAATACAACCACAATAAGCATGTGTCTCTTGAACATCTTAGTGCTTCTGTCATAAGAGATCAGAAAATCTGAAGATGTGAGTTTTCATTCTCCAGCATACGGACGTAGTAGCTATGATACAGGCCATGTAGGCTATATGACCCGACCCAATTAGGCCCTTTGAGGACCCTCTCCTGACTTATTACCATGCTTTTTGTTTGCTTTTTTATTCTTTCTTTAATTGTTGTTAGCCCTTTTCTTTTATTAACATTTTTCTTTTGCCTATTGTGTCGGTCATACATACCTTAACATTATTTTAACATTGATTTGCGGTACATGGTGTATAATAAGAAATAAAGTGGAAATGAAAATTAGTTGTAATGGCCAGGAGCCCCATTAGGACAGCCATAAATATACTAAGACAACAGCAAGGTACGAATTCAACAGCAAGGTACCAAGATAACATGGTCCCAAACTAACATGGTCCCAAGATAACATGGTACCAAGATAACATGGTACCAAGATAACATGGTACCAAGATAACATGGTACCAAGATAACATGGTACCAAGATAACATG